>JAIUZE010015835.1:0-16816 GCA_022085475.1 Heliosperma pusillum | reverse complement strand
AGTTTGACTGATGACCCGTCGCGGGACTCGGGTCGGGGATTTGTCTTCAAGTAAGGTTTTATTTAATAAATGAATGAATGAGCCTTAGTAGATATGAGGCGATATGATATTTGAATATGATTTATATGCAATTAGTCACATGATAGGAAGTTTTTCCCGTGAATGTTTAATTATATGGTTGGTGTCGTGTTGACTAAGTACCCATAGAGAATTATGAGTATATGGCGTCTTGACCATTCTAATTCTAAATGAGTATCTTGGACCATGACATTGATAGGCCATACTAACTTTAACGAGCATACGGAGTTTGCCGCTTGATAGCTTTTGTGTCTCGGCTTGGTGGGTTTATATCCAAGTCGGGGCATGGCTGCCTAATCCACTTTGGGAACGGAGCCAGCTTAAGTACTAGCCATCTCTGCTTAGGGGGTCGCCTAGTAGAGTTTCTCATGTACGGTTATGTCATGGGACGGGGAAGGGAATAGCTGTTGTCGCTAGGTCTGATCAGTCTAGGACTAGGATGTTTTCCTACCTTGTGGTATAGCCTCGAGTTACAGAAGTCGACTATTGACTGGACTAAGAACTTATGCCTGTTTGTAGAAGTATTAGTCTTTCATGTTGGTATGATTCTATGAGTTCTAGAAGGTGAGATGCAAGCCGGCTAGGATTGATAGAGTTTGGATTAACGGTTGTTAACTGATTCACATGATTACGTGTTGTTTAGGGTTTGAGTGTATCAGGGCCATGTTACTTGGTAACCGCTGAGCCAGCATACCAGCTTCCCTACCTCGAGTTATATTTTATTACCGAATTCACATGATAGCTTTCATATGCTAGGTTATATGTTAGTTAACTGTTTCATAACATGAAAAGCATATCATACATGTTAAGGTTTTGTATTTTCTATATACATTGCTTTTATGTTATTCATGTTTCATTAAACTCGACATTTCGTGGCTGGGAGAACTCGGAGTTACTCCCCACTGACTGTAGCTTCCGTGTTTATATTTAATGCGGTCGAACAGGTGGTGTTGCATATTTGGGGTACATGGACGAGCTAGCGAGCAAAGTATTTACCTTGGACCTATATTCGGTTCATAGTTTGTATATTATTGTACACACTTTTATTTCCGTATTTATACGGGAGAGATGTCTCCCGTCTTGTAGATTTCTTTTGTATAATAGTATTTCCGTTTTGTAATGACCTTTTTATGTTATGACACCTTCGTTATGTCTTATCATATTTCGTTTATGTATTTAAATAATTTTTTTTCTTTCCGCAAATTTGAGGGTGTCACAGTTGGTATCAGAGCTATTTTGCTCCCGACGCACGTTTGTGTACCCTTGCATAAATAACTTGACCTTAATAAAATAATAAACCGTGAGATAGAAGGGTAAGATGGGTAGATTATGATTTATGTTGTAGTCTCTTTGTTCTTGCTAAATGATAAGTACTAATCTGTGTTTTTATTTTGCAAGATGCCTCCGAGGATTGACAACACTATTTTAGCAGCTCTTACCGTAATTATCCAAAACCAGCAGAACCAGCAAAACCAGCAGGCTAATCAGATTCCTATTCCTGTTCCTGATCGTGATAGACACGGGAGTTCTACGTGGGTTGCTTCACAGCTATCGAGGAGTCAAGCCAAAACCTATGATGGCGAAGTTGATCCCGTTAAACTTTCTGTGTGGTTACGGGAAATGGAGAAGAGCTTTTCCCTTTATGATCCTTGAAGAGGACAAGGTCCGTCTGGCTTCTCACTTCTTGGAGAAGGAAGCGGATCAGTGGTGGACTCTTTCAGGTCCTACCGCTAAGTTGGAGCCTAATTTCGGGTGGACTCGTTTCCGTGAGCTCTTGGAAGCGAGGTTTTACCCCGATGAGTTGAGACAACAAAAGCTGAAAGAGTTCATGGATTTCAAGCAAGAAAAACTATCCGTTCAGGAGTTTACTACCAGGTTCAATGAGTTGGCTCATTATGCCACTCGACTTATTAGGGTAGAGGAAGACAAAGCTTTCTTTTATCTGGGAAAGCTTTCTCCCAGATAAAGGGGAAGATCAGTAGAGGTTCTACTTCCTTTGTCTCGATATATAATGATGCCATCTGGGCGGAGAGTTCGATCCGGGAGATTGGCCGAGAGCTCGTGCTTCTTATGTTACTCTAATGCCTTTGGAAAGAGACCTTCTAATCCTTCATCTCGAACATTCCTTTTCTCCCTCTTTTCCAAACAAGAGGAGAAATTTCAGGCTGGACAAGCTATCAAAGGAACCGTTCCCTTATTCCGAGACAACAACCAACGATCTAAAGATCGTATGTGCTTTCGGGCAAGAGCGCTATCATCGGGTGTTGGTTGCTTCAACAAGACACTAGTATGTTTTAATGTCAAAAACCGGGGCACAGGTTTAATGACATGTTCCCGAGAGGAAGTACGACGGTTCTACACAGGTTATTTCTGGGCGACCTAAGGGTCGTACTTTATTATGAGCCGTGCTGAGGCGGCATGCCCAACCCGTATTGTGACGGGATGTTCTCGATTTATGATTTACCGTGTTACATTTTATTTGACACGGGAGTTCTTTACTTTTATTTCATGAGACTATCCGATAAGTTACCGCTTAAAGCTTCAGTAGGAGAAACTACTCCTATATCGTTACCATCCGGAGAAGTATTTTCATGTTCTTATCTTCATTCCGACATTCCAATATCCATAAAGGGATCTATTTTTCCGGCGAATCTTTTACGTTTTCCTCTTGAAGAGTTCGATATTATTTTGGGCATGGATTGGTTATCGACTTATCATGCTCGATTCGAGTGCCGTGATCAGAAAATTATTCTTAAAAGTCCTTTGGGTGCTCGTATTTCTTATCAAGGGGTTAGAAAGCAAGCTAGTGTGAAGTTAATCTCAGCTATGAAAATGTTGAATGTTTTAAAGAAGGGTCATCACGCATTTCTATGTGTAGTGACTACTTCCGATTCTTCCCTTCCTTCTTTAAAGGATGTTCCTATTGTTCGGGAATTTCCCGATGTATTTCCCGATGAATTACCCGGGATTGCTCATGAAAGGGATGTTGAATTTTCTATTGATCTAGTTCCTGGAACTGGACCAATTGCCAAAGCTCCTTACCGTATGGCTCCTTCTGAATTGAAGGAGTTGAGAATCCAACTTGATGATTTGATAGAGAAAGCGCTTTATAAGGTGTGCTTCTCTTGAGGTGCTCCCGATTATTTGCAGAAGAAAGACGGTTCTATGGAATGTGCATGATTAGGTGAATTGAACCGATGTCACAATCAAAAAACAAGATACTGTCCTCGTATCAATGATCTTTTTGACCAGTTCCGGGGTGATTTACTTTCTCTAAAGTGATCTTAATCGGGTTATCATCAGATTCCCGTTCGGGAAGCAGATATTACGAAGACTGCTTTCAGCTCGAGGTATGGTCATTTCGAATGTCAATGTGATGCCATTCGGTTTGACTAACGATCCAGCTATATTATGGATCAGATAATCGTACCTTTCGGGAGTATCTTGATAAATGTGTGGTGGTATTTATTGATGACATTCTGCTCTTTTCGAAATCTGAGGAAGAACATGCTAATCACCTTCGAACCATTTTGGGTGTTCTTCGACGCCAAAAGTGGTATGCTAAGTTCTCCAAATGTGAATTCTGGTTGCCGAGGTATCTTTCCTTGGTCATGTCATTTCGAAAGACGGTGTTATGGTCGATCCAGCAAAAATTGAGGCAGTTGTGGATTGGAAGAGTCCGAAAAATGTGTCCGAGATTCGGAGTTTCCTTGGTTTAGCGGGTTATTATCGTCGGTTTGTGAAAGCTTTCTCCAAATTAGCAAGACCGATGACTCAATTGCTAAAGAAGGAAGCGAAGTATATTTGGACCGATGAATGTGAAATTGCCTTCTTAGAATTGAAGAAGAGATTGACTACCGCACCGGTTTTAACTTTACCAGATGATGAAGCCGATTATGATGTTTATTGTGATGCTTCAAAGCATGGTTTGGGATGTGTCTTGATGCAGAATAGAAAGGTCATTGCTTATGCTTCTCGGCAACTCAGGGTTCATGAAGTGAATTACCCGACTCATGATCTTGAGTTAGCAGCTGTAGTACATGCCTTGAAAACTTGGAGACATTATCTTATCGGAGTTCATTGTCGAATATATACCGATCATAAGAGCTTGAGGTGCATTTTTACTCAGAAAGAGTTGAACATGAGGCAGAGAAGATGGTTAGAGTTGGTGAATGATTATGATGCTGAGTTGATTTATCACGAGGGGAAAGCAAATGTTGTGGCAGATGCTTTGAGTAGAAAGACTAGTCATTCATTAAATGCTCTTGGTACGTTACCCGATGAACTAGTAACCGAATTTCAGAAGCTTCAGATACAGTGCGTTGGGAAAGGATTTGATTATCTTGGTGCTTTGACGGCGGAACCTGATTTTTATCGAGAGATTCGTACTTGTTTACCGGAGGATGCTACTTTTATCGCCATTCGAGCAAAAATATCACTTGGGCAAGCAAAGGATTGGGTGGTGGATAATGATGGCTACCTTCGTTACCATGGTCGAATGTATGTTCCGAGAAGTGCCGAGTTGAGGAAGAGAATACTTGATGAAGCTCACCTTTCTCCTTATTCTATTCATCCGGGTGGCGACAAAATGTATAAAGATTTGAGACCTCAATTCTGGTGGCCTAGGATGAAGATTGAAGTGAAGGAGTATGTTAGTCGATGTCTTACTTGTCAGAAGGTGAAGATTGATCATCAAAGACCCGGAGGTTTGCTGCAACCTTTGGAAATTCCTTTGTGGAAATGGGAGTCTATTTCTATGGACTTCGTGATGGCTTTACCTACTACTTCTAGTGGAAAGAATGGCATCTGGGTTATGGTAGACCGTCTAACCAAGTGTGCCAGATTCGTGCCTATCAAAGAAACTTGGAGTATAGATGTCTTAGCCCGTGCTTATGTGGATGAGATAGTGCGTTATCATGGAGTGCCTAAAGATATAGTTTCAGATCGTGATCCGAGATTCTGTTCCCGATTCTGGACAGCGTTGCAAGAAGCCATGGGTAGTAAATTGTTGATGAGCACAGCATTTCATGCCGCTACTGACGGTCAAACTGAGAGAACGATCCAAACCTTGGAGGATCTTCTTCGATCTTGTGCTTTAGACTTTCATGCATCTTGGGAGAAGAGTTTGCCTTTGGTGGAAGTTTCTTATAACAACAGTTATCATGCATCTATCAAGATGTCACCTTATGAGGCTTTATACGGTAGGAAATGCCGTAGTCCGGTTTGGTGGGATCAAGTGCAAGATGATCATATGTTGAGTCCCGACATCGTGACCGAAACAATTGATCAAGTTCAAGTCATTCGAGAACGAATGAAAGCCGCTCAAGATAGACAGAAATCCTATGCCGATGTTCGTCGCCGACCGCTTGAATTTGATGTTGAAGACCGTGTATTCCTTAAAGTATCACCAATGAAAGGAGTGAAACGGTTTGGAGTGAAAGGAAAGTTGAGTCCTAAATATATTGGACCGTTCCGTGTGCTTAAAAGAGTTGGTCATGTTGCTTATCGTCTGGAATTACCTCCGAACTTGAGCAAAGTTCATGATGTGTTCAGTTCTCAGTTGAAGAAGCTTATATCAGTGATCCGAGTCATATTCAAGAAGAAGTGTTGGGAACATTGGAACCTTTAATTGGCTTGGAAGAAGGGCCGACTCGTATACTTGAAAGGGCTAACAAACAACATCCGAAACAAGGTGGTGCCTTTAGTTCGTATCCTTTGGCGTTGTGGAAACGTCGAATCCGAAACTTGGGAACCCGAAGCTAAAATGTTAGCTAAATATCCCGAGCTCTTTGCTTGAGGTAAATTTCCTTCTTTCTTTCCTCTTTCTATTCGATTTAACCATTCGAAGATTACGTACCTTCTATCGATATTCTTGATGCTGACGAGAACCTGCCGTTCCGTAGATAAGACCCCGTATTTTATTACAAATATATTTTTAACAGTTTTGAAATAGACCTACATATATGTTACGTCCCTTCTTCTAAAATTTCGAGGACGAAACTTTTTAAAAGGAGGGGTGATTGTAACAACCCGAAAAGTACCCAATTTGTTTAGCAATAGCTTATGGATACTTTTCAGTAGAACTTAAGTTTTTAATATGGGAATTTTTGTTCCGAGTCGTATTTTGAAATTCCGCGTTCGTATTTGGAAGTTTTGAGAGATTTCATGAAAAGACCGTTTTCGGTCATCTTTGACTTTTCTTGACTTTGAAATCGTCTTTGACTTTTTCTTGACTTTTTAAAGTCGTCAATTACTTTTCTTGACTTTTAAAGTCGTCTTAAACTTTTCTGAACTTTTAAGTCATTTTTGACTGTTTCCGACTTTTTAGTCGATTTCGACTTTCGTTGACTTTTCCCGACTCGTCTCATAAGTATGAAGACTGAAATTTTATTTAAAAAAATAATATTTTTGATTTATTTTTATTTAGATATATTAAGATTTATCATAATTTAATATAATTATTTTGAATTTATTCGGAATTTAAAGAATAACGTTTACGGTTTTAACCGAACGTCATTTAACTATTCCCGACTCATCGTAAAGCGCGCAACAAAATCGAAACTCGACTTTGGCATGAGTCACGCGGCCATGTCATCGTTTTCCACTCACGATTGGATATTTTAATTGATGCGATTAAAATAATACAAAAATCTTAGAATTGTTACTTTATCGATCCGTCAGCGGAGATTACGCAAATCGAGCAAAAACAGACCCGAATCACCTCAAACCACACGGCTCCTTAAAGTCCTCTAATAGCCTTGATATTTTGATTACTTTTGATTACAATATCATAATATCTAGATCACTATTTGCTTTATCGATCAATTAACGAAAATTACGCATAACGCTCGAAATCAGACCCGTTTTCTCACCATTCCACACGGTTCAAAAAGTCCTCTAATAGGACTTGATATTTCATTACTTTTGAATACAATATCTTAATATCTTGATATTTAATCTAATTAACTTAATATCGTTAATTATATTTAATCGTTTAACCGTAAAATAATTATTAAACGCGAGTCAATTACGGAACAACAATTTCAAAACTCGACACCTTTATGTGTCTATAAACACACGGCACCCACACACCCCATATGACTCACAAACAACTTTTCATTGTACAACAAATCAAAATAAGATCAAAACCTCACTTTATTTAATCGTTCTTCGTGTTCTTCATCGTTCATCAATCGTTCTTCATCGTTCTTGAGCAAAACCTCCATAAATCCTTCATTTCTTAATTAAATCCTTCCTAATTTAGATTTCTAGGATCTCCTCTTCGCTCTCCATCTTCTAGTACGGTTTATTTTCAATTCCGTCAAGATCGTTTTCAACATTTAATTATGGAAAATTAAGTTTAAGTTCTAATAATTGTTTTTCTTGTTATTTCTTATAGGGGAAGAGTTTGAAGACGAATCTGGAGACTCTTATATTTTGGGTGAAGACTAGTAGAAGGGTTTCTTAATTATTACTTCTTATTATTTTTGTGCTAAGTGATTTTGGCTAGCTAAGGTAACAATTCCGATTTACTCGACGAATTAATGTCACATGGCTTTTAGTTTATGATTCATGTTATGGTTATTTAGGATTTGAGTTAGTAACATAGCCTTTAGTTTTATTTATTTTGATTTTTGGTTCATCTTTATTTTTGGTTCATGTTTTATGATTTATGGATTTTTAGTTAGTAATATGTTAGGTAGTGATTTTTATGTTGTTTTATGATTTTTGATGATTTTTATGTTGTATGGAATTTTTATGTTGTATTATTGTTCTTGATGATTTTTAAGTTGTAGTGAATTTTTATGTTGATTTGTTGTTCTTGATGAATTTTGATGATTTTTAACAAGTTATGATTTTTATGTTGTTTATGAAATTTTAACAAGTGTAGTGTTCTTGACAAATTTTGATGATTTTAATAAGTTATGATTTTGTGTGGAAGATTGTTAAAATGGTTGTTTGATGATTAAAAACAAGTTGGAATTGATTTGGGTGATTGAAGATTGAACCGAGAAAGGGGCAGCTGAACCGGGTCCAAACCAGACCGGTCCAGGCCGGTTCAGACCCGGTCTGGGTTGGTCAAGGTGGGTCCGGGTTTTGGTCTTTGGGTTGTGTCGATGTTTGATTGATTGGTTGTTGTTTTGACGGGGTTTAATTATGTTAAGCATGCGGGAAAATATTAGAAAACGGTTTTAGAAAAATTAAAGCAAAACAGGCTTTTTGAAGCCAAAACAGCCCGTGGGCCCATCCAGGCCCATATTGGGTCCGGCCCAATTCAGCCCGTGGGTCCCACCTTGGGACTCGTGACGGTTTTTGAGTTATCGTCATTTTTATCGGGTTTTGTAATATTTAGCAAGTGAGAAATGTTAATAAGTAAAATATTTAATTAAAAAGGTTTTTCATAAAATTATTATTTCTCACATGTTAGAAATTATAAGACGAGATCGTGATTTAATTTGATATCCTTTAAGTCAAGCGGGGTTACGTAAGATTTATTAATTCACATGTTAGAAGTTTTTTTTAATAACATGTAATGAATATGTTGACTTTTATGTTATATGTCTATGTGTAAGAGACTCTGTTTCTAGCCGGTTGATTTCCAGGTTTGGTCAAACTAAGATTAGTCAGCCCCAGATTTGACTGATGACACGTCGCGGGACTCGGGTCGGGGATTTGTCTTAAAGTATGGTTGTATTTAATTAATGAATTAGCCTTAGTAGATATGAGGCGATATGATATTTGATTATTATTGATATGCAATTAGTCACATGATAGAATGTTTTCCTGTGACTGATTTATTATATGGTTGGTGTCGTGTTGACTAAGTACCCATAGAGAATTATGGATATATGGCGTCTTGACCATTATAATTCTAAATGAGTAGCTTGGACCATGACATTGATAGGTCCGTACTGTCTTTAACGAGTATATAGTTCACTGCTTGATAGCTTTTGTGTCCCGGCTTGGTGGGTTTATATCCAAGTCGGGGCATGGCTGCCTGATCCGTTTTGGGACTGAAGTCAGCTTAAGTACTAGCCATCTCTGCTTAGGGGGTCGCCTAGTAGAGTTTCTCATAGACGGTTATGTCATGGGACGGGGAACGGAATAGCTATTGTCGCTAGGTCTGATCAGTCTAGGACTAGGATGTTTTCCTACCTTGTGGTATAGCCTCGAGTTACAGAAGTCTTCTATTGACTGTACTAGGAACTTATGCCTGTTTGTAGACGTATTGATCTTTCATGTTTGTATGATTCTATGAGTTCTAGAAGGTGAGATGCAAGCCGGCTAGGATTGATAGAGTTTGGATTACCGATTGTTAACTGATTCACATGATTACGTGTTGATTAGGGTTTTAGTGTATCAGGGCCATGTTACATGGTAACCGCTGAGCCAGCATACCAGCTTCCCTACCTCGAGTTATATTTTGTTATCGGATTCACATGATAGCTTTCATATGATAGGTTATATGTTAGTTAACTGTTTCATAACATGAAAACCATATCATATATGTTAAGGTTTTGTATTCTCTATATACATTGCTTTTATGTTTTTCATGTTTCATTAAACTCGACATTTCGTGGCTGGGAGAACTCGGAGTTATTCCCCACTGACTGTGGCTTCCGTGTTTATATTTAATGCGGTTGGCAGGTTTGTGATGCATACTTGGGTACATTGACGAGCTAGCGAGCGAAGTATTTACCTTGGACCTATATTCGGTTCATAGTTTGTATATTATTGTACACACTTTTATTTCCGTATTTATACGGGAGATATGTCTCCCGTCTTGTAGATTTATTTTGTATAATAGTATTTTCGTTTTGTAATGACCTTTTTATGTTATGACACCTTCGTATTGTATTCTCGTATTTCTTTTATGTATTAAATAATTTTTTTTCTTTCCGCAAATTTGAGGGTGTCACAAAATGTCTTAACAAAGCACAAATGACATACAAAACCGAGCTAAATTGGGGGTTAAAATCATGCAAATATTCACTTATCACGCATCAAAAGACTAGTATCGACTAGTATAATGAAACCGTTTAATTTTCAATCTTTTGGTATATATATGCGAATCTTGTCTCCTAGGGAAAATGGCTCGTAATCCTTTTAGTGGTAAAGGGACACGAGCAAGCGAACTATTTGGCCTTATACATACCGATATGTGTGGACCAATGACTATTTCTGCTAGGGGTAATTATGACTACTTCATTACATTCACATATGATTTAAGTAGATATGGGTATATTTACTTAATCAAATATAAAAGTGATGCTTTTGAGAAATTCAAGGAATTTCAAAATGAGGTAGAAAACCAATTGAACAAAAAGATCAAAGCATTACGATCCGATCGTGGTGGTGAGTATCTTAGTAATGAATTTGATTCACACTTGAAGAATTGTGGCATTGTATCACAACTAACTCCACCTGGAACACCTCAACTTAATGGTGTGGCCGAAAGGAGAAATCGAACCCTACTTGATATGGTTCGATCTATGATGAGTCAAACCGAGTTGCCAGACTCGTTTTGGGGATTTGCAATCCAAACCGCCATAATATCGTTGAATAAAAGCCCGACCAAAGCAACAGAAATGACTCCATATGAGATGTGGAAAAGGAAAGTCCCAAATTTGTCCTATATGAAGATTTGAGGATGCGATGCTTTTGTTAAGGTAAAGACCGACAGTAAGCTATCCCCAAGATCCGAAAAGTGCATTTTTCGTAGGTTATCCAAACAACTCTCATGGTTACTACTTCTACACAACTCAAGAAAACAAAGTGTTTGTGTCTAGTGAGGTTGTCTTTTTAGAAAGGGAATATATTTCTAAAAGCCAGAGTGGGAGAAAATTTGAACTTGACGAAGTTCAAGAGCCACAAACCGAAGAAAAGACGTTAGAAGATGTTCCTTCGTCGTCTAATTCTGTTGTTATACCATCTGTATCTAGGAGGTCCGGAAGGGTTAGTCACCAACCCGATAGATACATAGGTATTATCGAAGAAAATAACAATTTTGACTTGTTACTTTTAGAAAGTGATGAACCCACGACCTACAAAGCTGCCATCTCTAGTCCGGATTCCAATTTATGGCTAGAAGCCATGAAATCCGAAATGAATTCTATGTATGAAAATCAAGTTTGGGACTTGGTTGATTTGCCTAAAGATGTAAGACCTCTTCAATGCAAATGGATTTTTAAAGTAAAGAATGGCATAGAAGGACATGATGATGTCTACAAGGCAAGGCTAGTTGCAAAAGGTTTCACTCAAATTCATGGTCTTCACTATGACGAAATTTTTGCTCTTGTAGCCATGCTAAGATCTATTCGGATAATGTTAGCGATTGCCGCATTTCATGACTATGAAATATGGCAAATGGATGTCAAAAATGGCTTCCTTAATGGGTATTTAGAGGAGGAAGTGTATATGATACAACCCGAGGGTTTTGTAGATCCAAAAGATCCTAACAAAGTATGCAAGCTTAAGAGATCCATTTATGGTCTTAAGCAAGCATCGAGAAGTTGGAACCATCGTCTTGATCATGTTATAAAAGAAAATGGTTTCACTCAAAGTGTCGAAGAACCATGTTTATGCATGAGATTTAGTGGGAGAAATGTTGTCTTCCTTATATTGTATGTAGATGACATAATTCTCATTGGGAATGATTTACCAATGCTTACCTTTGTCAAGGGGTGGTTGGGAAATCATTTTCAAATGAAAGATTTAGGAGAAGCACAACGCATATTAGGTATCCGGATCTATAGAGATAGATTCAAGAGGAAATTGGCTTTAAGTCAGGAATCTTATGTGGATAAGAGTCTTCGACGATTCAACATGGACAAATCCAAGAGAGGTCTTGTTCCTATGGGTAGTGGGATCTTTTTGAGCAAGTCTTAATCACCCACCGAACCTGAAGAGGTTGAACGCATGAAATCGATCCCCTATGCTTCTGCCGTCGGATCGATCATGTATGTGATCGAGCCTGTCGCAAGCCCGATGCAAAGATAATTTACCCAGACTAGGCTAATAACAAATTAATGTAATTAGGGAAGTAGGGGTTGATCCTCAGGGAGATGGTATTTCCTATGGATTGTTAAACGTCTCACAATTGAGTTTTATCTAACGATTTTCTGGGTTTTGAGGGTTTGGATTCTAAACTAATAAAGAACATAAATAAAAACAAAATAAGAGCAAACTAAAATGAAAACAATAAAACAAATGATGAATTAACAATAATGAGAAGCATCTGGGGAAATAGGTTCACACATGTAGATTGACATATTGATGAAATTTGATTTAGGATATGCAAATAATTCATTGCGCGTTCGTAAGAATGATGTCTTCGTTACAATCATAGATCAGATGGTCTAGCAGGCATTTAGGCGATTTACTAGGTCTTAATCCACTATGTCATGCTTTGTGTATTCAAATCTCGTATGTCTACTTTGGAAAAGAATTCCATACTAGTCAATGATTTTGATCAGGAATCGTCAACTATCATTTTAGTCCAAACATGCATAGACACAATGTTTTAAAGGCACAATTTCTTTTATCCAATTATCATCTTTTAATCAATCCAACATGGCTACCCTACACCCTAGAAAGGTGACTACTCACTCATGATTATGTTTATGTTTAAGATGATATTAACAATGAAAACTAGGATAAACATGTTAAGTTGATTTTTGACAATAATTTAAGACTCTTTATAAGGCGATAATAACGACGCTATTTGACAATCTAAAAAAAATGAAACTACGATTATAACAACATGAAAATGAATCTAAATGAATAGAAAATAACAATCAAAAGGAAAACAATAAAAGATAATAAGCAAAGGATAAATTAGGAATACCTAGGGACGATCAACAACGAAAGTGATAACGATAATAGAAATCCCTTGCATAGAATAATCGTTCCTTGAATTACAATTCTTGAACCCAACAAAGTAGATCACAAAGATTGAAATTCTTATTGAACTAAACTAATGTTTTGATAAGAAAAGGACAGAAATAAACTAAGAACAAAAGACAAAAGAAGAAATGATCTAAACTAGAAAGACTAAAAACTAAAGAGAAAAGAAAAGAAAGGAATTAGATGTAGATTGTTGTATGAGAAGTAGATGTGTGTGATATGAGAAGAGGGGCTAGAGCATCTATATATAGTATTAGGGTTTCGTGGAGAAGAGGTCGGGCATTAAACACATAGGACAAAAATAGGAGGCTGAAGCCGTCATGCTCGGATCAGCAAGGATACCCGATCGGGTACACACTTACCCGATCGGGTAAGTGGGCATCTAGAAGTATTTGACTAACATTTCATCTTCCTTCGCTTTGACTTGACTTCCATCATCCCCCTTGACCTGTCCAATCGGGTTTGTTGATAGGGTTTGATGTAAAGCGATGAATTCTTTCGCCCAATTGATTGATCTTCCGACAACTTCGAAACTGTCTTTACTCCTCTCTTTCGAATTAGTGAACCTTCTTGAAATGCCTTTCACTTGGTCAAGCTTCCTTCTTCAAATCGTCGGGTTCTAGTCAAATGCTCGGGAATATAGAAAAAGGGCGTAGAAACGTCACTTTCCCTGCAAAACAGGTTAGAACACAGGAATTCGCCTAGAAGACGATATTAGCTCATAAAATGGCTTAACAAAGCACAAATGACATATAAAACTGAGCTAAAATAGGGGTTAAAGTCATACAAATATTCACTTATCAAACTCCCCCAAGCTAAACCTTTGCTTGTCCTCAAGCAAACATAACAAACAATACCAGGACAAGGTTGCAAACATTGGCTACTACACCATCAGGAAACAAATCTCAACGTAAAGCTTTGGAAACATAATGAATCACAACCCAAAAGCAACGTGGGCAAGAATGATACATAAACATGGCTGAGATTTATATAACGGCGTAGCACAAAGAATTTCACTACAGATTTTTCGGGTCTTGCATGATCTTTTGACAAATGGACTCTCACGGCACACTCGAACACTCATTGTATGTAAAAGGTGATTTCTTTATGTGTAAATGTTTTTGAGACACTCACCTATCTACGACTTATGAAAATGTGTCCGCAGTCTAATATGGTAAACAATTCAAAACACAAGTCAAAGATCACAATGCACATAGAAAAGAAGCCGGAAAAATAAGAAGAAGGCTTTGGGAAATGGGTGAAAGGTGGACAAATAGTTATGGTCAATGTGAAGGTTAGAGTGAGCTAGCAACTGACCAATGATAAATGAATACTCAATCCAAACTTTCGATCAATTTCCCAGAAGACGGAAAATGAAGCCAGAAGGAACTGATTGGCTTATTACACACGAAACACAAGGGTAAACTCCTTCTATTGATTTGACATTTTGAGGAGATACTCACAACTTCTTCTCTTATTTCTTTATTTTTTTTTTTAATTTTTAATTTTTCTTCTTTTTTTTTTTCTCTTTCGAACATAACATCACTTTTTGAACAATTTCGTTCTTCCAAATTCACTTTGACAGATAAGAACAAATCTTTTCAAAAGAGCACCCACACACCATAGTCTAGCTACTAGCTCAAAAGGTAGGCAGTTTTTTATTTGTAGCTATTATTTTTGTGAGGCATTTGTATGAAGGGGCTAATTTTGAGGGGTAAATTAAAGTGAAAAAGGCTTCAAATCTTAGTGAATCATGAATGCAATGCTTATAGAAATGAAATGAGAACCATACTTATGCGTTTTGACATGACACACATCACAAGAAGAACTACACACACCTAGATGAGACTTGGTATAGATGTACCAGCCTAAGGAGGTTCTACCTTACAATATATGTAACTTGCCAAATGTCAAGATCAAGCGTACTCATCTATAGATTCATTCCATGCCTACTGTGTACAAGACTTCCCCATGTATGCACAATTCAATAAATATTGAATCATTATCTTTTGAAAGCTCTAAGTTTGGGAAATGTAGCATGATAGCATAATAAACAAGAAAGCAATGCATGAAAAGCATTCAATTGTGTTCAAAAATTTTTATCAAAGATCGTCTCTTTCTCTTTTATTCAAAAAGTTGAAAAATGAACTAAAATGCAAAATGGGAAAATGCAATCCCTCCCCCAAGCTAAACATCACATTGTCCTCAATGTGAGCACAAAGACTAAACATGCAACGAGATGCTTAATGGGAAGAAAGGAAAAATGAAAGAAGAATGAAGCTTACTAGCCATCGCAGACTCCCCCAAGCTAGTCTTTTGGACTTGACAAGGATGGCCTTCATAGATTCTTCAAAAACTCTTTCATCTGCAAAGAAATATAACAAAAAAACGTAAAAGGGAAAAAGCAAAAATAAGAATGCAAAAAGGGAAAACACGGGTTGCCTCCCGAGAAGCGCTTGTTTAACGTCGTGCTCGACGAATTCGTCGAAGAAATCATTAGGTTGGGGATGGACGCTCCGTATAGACAATATCTAAACATCCGATGGTAAAATTGCTATAGTCGAGTTTCAGTCTGTGTCCATTGACTTTGAAGTTCTCACCATTGCTAGTCATTAGTTCCACATAGCCGTACTTGCTAACATATGGGACAGTGAATGGTCCAGACCATCGTGATCGAAGTTTTCCCGAAAAGATTTTCAGACGAGAGTTGAAAAGAAGTACTTGGTCACCGACATTAAATTCTTTTCTAATTATCCGCTTGTCGTGCCAACGATTAGTGTCTAAGTTGAGTTCATTGATAGCCCAGTAAGCTTTATACTCTAACTCAACAAGAGATGACAGGCCTTTCCATAAACCAACCGATAAGGAGATGTTCCAATCGGGGTTTTGAAAGCTGTGCGATAAGCCTATAAGGTGTCATCGAGCTTATTACTCCAGTCAGCTCTAGATCTTGAGACAACTTTCTGAAGAATTGTTTTCAACTCTCTGTATGAGACTTCTACTTGACCGCTGGTCTGAGGGTGGTAGGCTAATCCTCGTCTGTGATACACACCATATTTGGCAAGCAAAGTATCTAACTGCTTTTCTCCGAAATGAGTTCCTCGATCACTAATCACGGCTCTAGGTACACCAAAACGTGGAAAGATGATCTTCTTAAATAGCCGTATCACAGCTCTAGCATCATTAGTGGGGGTGGCAATTGCTTCTACTGTGACACCCTCAAATTTGCGGAAAGAAAAAATTATTTAAATACATAAAAGTAATATGAAAATACATACGAAGGTGTCATAAATAAAAGAGGTCATTACAAAACGGAAATAATATTCTACAAAAGAAATATACAAGACGGGAGACATATCTCCCGTATAGATACGGAAATAAAAGTGTGTACAATAATATACAAACTATGAACCGAATATAGGTCCAAGGTAAATACTTCGCTCGCTAGCTCGTCCATGTACCCCAAAATATGCAACACCACCTGTTCGACCGCATTAAATATAAACACGGAAGCCACAGTAAGTGGGGAGTAACTCCGAGTTCTCCCAGCCACGAAATGTCGAGTTTAATTAAACATGAATAACATAAAAGCAATGTATATGGGAAATACAAAACTTTAACATATATGATATGCTTTTCATGTTATGAAACAAATAACTAACATATAACCTATCATATGCAAGCTATCATGTGAATCCGATAATAAAATATAACTCGAGGTAGGGAAGCTGGTATGCTGGCTCAGCGGTTACCATGTAAACATGGGCCCCATGATTACACTCAAACCCTAATCACACGTAATCATGTGAATCAGTTAACCAATCGGTTAATC
>JAIUZE010015833.1:0-40360 GCA_022085475.1 Heliosperma pusillum | reverse complement strand
GCTAGACTTTGAATTTCTATCCCTCCTTAAGCCCTGTGAAGGGATATGGGCTCTTTTGTAGCTTGATTTCGTCCTTGAGTTTTCATTTACCCTTGCCAACACCCATGACAATCTCATCCAAATACATTTTCGAAACCTTGAATGCTTCGAGGTCACCATCTCCTACACTCAATACATTCCCCTTCCTATCACATTTCGCGTTCCATCTCCAAATACATTTGAATTTGTATCGCAGTCCCCGGCAACGGCGCCAAAATTTGATCGGGCCTTTCGCAAGCCCTGGTCAAAGATAATTACCCAGACTAGGCTAATAACAAATTAATGTAATTAGGGAAGTAGGGGTCGATCCTCAGGGAGATGGTGTTTCCTAGAGAATGTGAAATGTCTTGCAATTGGGTCTTATCTAACGAGTATCTGGGTTTTGGGGTTTTGATTTCTAAACTAATAGAAAGCATAAATGAAAACAAAATAAAAGCAAATCAAAATAAAAACAATAAAGCAGGTGATGATTTAACAATGATAAAAAGAATCTAGGGAAGTAGGTTCACACATGCAGATTAACATATTGATGAAGTTGGATTTAGTACATGAAAATAATTCATTGTGAGTTCGTAAGAATGATGTGTTCATTACAATCATAGATTAGATGGTCTTGCAGGCTTTTAGGCGATTTACTAGGTCTGATCTACCATGTCATGCTTTGTCTATTCAATTCACGTATTTCTACCTTGGAAAAGAATTCCATTTTAGTCAATGATTTTGGCCAGAAATCGTTAACCATCATTACAATCCAAACATGCATAGACACAACGTTTTAAAGGCAAAATTTCTTTATCCAATTTTCATCTTTTAATTAACCTAACATGACTACGCTACACCCTAGAAAGGTGACTACTCACTCATAATAGTATTTAGATTTAGATTGATTTTAACAATTAAAATTAGGCTAGACATATTTATTGATTTTTGATATTATAAGATGATAATAACAATTCTAAATCAACGATCTAATGAAATAAAATGATTACAACGGTACTTAAATTGAATCTAAGACAACATGTAAAGAAAACAATGATCAAATAAAAAACATAAAGAACTTAAACAAAAGATAAAACAGAAATACCTACATGAGGATCAAATAGCGATAATGATGAAATAGAAATATCCAAATAGAAATTTCCTTGCATATCTTTGACGATCCATGTATTACAATACTTGAATAATATAAAAGAACTAAGAACCAGAAATTTCTATTATTTCTAAACTATAAATATAAGCATAAGAGAAGATGGAGATCTAAACATAAAAGGAGAAATGTAAAAGACGATTTTTAAGGGAAAATGGAGGCTATGGTTTCTAAGACTAATCTAGGGTTATGTAAAGAGAGAAGTGAGTAGAGAAGTGGCTGCCTACTCCTTTATATAGGCTAGGTGTCGTGCAAAACAATCCATGCATTCAGCATATAGGACAAAAATTGGGAAGTCGAAGCATTGGTACATAGAACCACACAAATCCGATCGGATTTGCCATGTACCCGATTGGGTTTGTGGTCTCCTTCGAATTTTGACTTTTTTTTTCGTCTCCCTTGACATTTTACTTGACTTTCATTATCCCCATTGATCTTTTGAGTCGGGTTTGATGATAGGATTTGAGGTAGAAGGTCGATTGCTTCGCTTATTTGATCGATCTTTTGACAACCGCGAGATCGTCTTTACTTCTTCTTCCTTTTTGATTAGTGAACCTTCTTGGAGTGCCATTGACTTGGTCAAGCTTGCTTCAAAAATCGTCGGGTTCTAGGCAAATGCTCGGAAATATAGAAAAAGGGCGTAGAAAAGTCACTTTCCCTACAAAACAGGTTTAAACATGGAATTCGCCTAGAAGATGACATTAGCTCATAAAATGGCTTAACAAAGCACAAATAACATACAAAACCGAGCAAAATTGGGGATTAAAATCATACAAATATTCACTTATCAAACATAAAGCTTTTGGAAACATAATGAATCATAACCCAAAAACATTGAAGGATCTATTCTTTTTGAGGACTTCCTTCATAAACTTGGAATAAGAAGGCACTTGGGAAAGCAATTCAATGAAAGGGACTGTTACCTTTAAATTCTTGACGACGTCAAGGAACTTACCATACTTTGCCTCCTCCTTGTGCTTGGCTAATCTTTGGGGAAATGAGACTTTGATCTCAATAGGAATCTCGGGCTCTTTCCTCTTTGACATGGGCACCTCATCTTCAACATCAACAACCATGGGCTCATCATTAGTCTTCTTCTTGACACCTCCTCTGTAACACCCGCAATTGTACCCTATTTTAAATAGTAAAAATATTTTACGAATACTTTTCAGCGAATTTTAGTTTTAATTTGGAATTTAATTTTCCGAGTCGAATTTAGAATTTCCGAGTTCGTATTTGAAATTTTCGCGAGATTCCATGTGAATCCCGTCTTAAGGCGACTTTGACTTTTGTTGACTTTTTCCCCTACACACCTCATACTACCACTTAACCTATTTCTTCACAACTCAAACACAACACTTACTTCATCACAAAGAAACCATCAAAACCCTTGCCTCCATTTTTGATCCAAGATTAGATTCTTCATATCTCATTCGTTTCTTGCTCAAATTCTCGTAAGTTCGTCTTATTCTTGGGTTGTTCTCGGGTTGATGTTGTCCCAGCCGGGTGCCCGGCCGCCGGCCCATTGGCCGGCTGGGAACTCACTGCACCGACCCTTTTTCGTAAAATGATCATATCTCCTTCGTTACTTGCTTGTTTTGGGCTTGTGACCTATAGTTGGAACCGTAAGAGGATAAGCTATCACCTCGACTTGGAATTTCTGCATTTGCATATCTAGAACATTAGTTATGACCGTTTGAAGTGGACCCTTGTTTTAGTTAGTTTCCAAACTTGCTTTTTGTGTGTAGTTGTGCTCCTGGACGGGTGCCCGGCCGCCGGCCTCCAGACCGGCCTGGAACACGGCTGTGTTTTATTCTTATAACTTCTAAAACTCGTAATTTATAATAGTTCGCATGATTCGTTTATCGTAAAATTTTACGTAGTGACTTATAATATGAATGTTTTGGATATATGATATTTTATTCGCTTGTATCACATGTTTTGTGACGGTTTTTGGTATGTTCCACTTTGAGTCGGTTTTTACAAATGTTACGGTTTGAGCACTATTTTGTCTTGTGCTTTGTACTCTCATTCCCTTGGCTACCTCCACGTTCGTAAGGCTGGAATGTCGGAACGGGGAGGTATCATACTGCTTAATTGCATGTGTAGTGGGCATACGACGACGTTGTTGGGAGTTGAACGCATTGCGTTGATCGACCCGGCCGTCAAATGTTGTGTACTTGCGAGGTGGTGTTATTTGCATGTAGCGTACCGCTTGTTATGAGGCTTGTGCTCTTTTCTGCCTCTTTCGTGAATTGCTCTACCGAATTTGGGGTACTCGGCGTCTATGATTGACCGAGTCTTGGATGCGAAACGTGTATCGCATGTCGAATCGGAAAATGTGATTCCGAGAATCTGGCCAGGTTTAGATTAGGAGCCGTTTTATTATCGTTCCTACCAGGAGGAAATTAGTCTACATATACGAAATGTAGCATCGTCTATGCGTTCAGGGAAATGTTATATCCCGTGGATGCCTTTTAATCATACTTGCCATGTACACGGTGCTAGTGCGTTTCATTTACCGTGAGAGATGTCGTCTTTGTATGATTGATAAGTGAATATTTGTATGATTTTAACCCGTATTTTAGCTCGGTTTTGTATGTCATTTGTGCTTTGTTAAGCAATTTTATAAGCTAATATCGTCTTCTAGGCGAATTCCTATGTTCTAACCTGTTTTGTAGGGAAAGTGACGTTTCTGCGCCCTATTTCTATATTTTCGAGCATTTGCCTAGAACCCGACGATTCGAAGAAGCAAGCTTGACTATATCAATGGCATTTCAAGAAGGTTCATTAATTCAAAAGAGAGAAGAAGTAAAGACGATGTCGCAATTGTCGGAAGATCAATCAATTAGGCGGAAGAATTCATCGCTTTACATCAAACCCTATCAACAAACCCGACTCAAGAGGTCAAGGGGGATGTTGGAAGTCAAGTCATATGCAAGGGGAGATGAAACGAGAGTCAAAGGACCCAGATGACAACTTACCCGATCGGGTAAGTGGTGTACCCGATCGGGTATCCCTGCTGCTTCGAGCAAATTGCTTCAACTTCCTTCTTTTGTCCTATATGTTCAATGCCTGACCCCTCCCCCATGAAACCCTAATGCTATATAAAAGATGCTCCAACCACTCTTCTCAACACATCCTCTTCACAATCATCTCTTCTCTTTAGATTAGAAACCTAGATTAAGAGGAGAGAGCCTAACCTCTCTTCTCTTGTCTAGAACATTTTCTTCCTCTTTTTCATCTTTAGTTCTTAGTTTATTTCTGTCCTTTCTACATCAAAACTTTAGCTTAGATCAATACGAATTTCAATCTTTGTAATCTACTTTGTTGGGTTCAAGTGTTGTAATTCAAGGAACGATTATTCTATGCAAGGGATTTCTATTATTGTTATCACTTTCGTTGTTGATCGTCACCTAGGTATTTATATTTTATCCTTTGTTTAATGTCTTTATGTTTTCTATTTGATTGTTATTTTCCATACATATTATCTTAGATTCCTTTTTGTGTTGTTATAATAGTAATCTCATTTCTTAGATTATCAATTAACGTCGTTATTATCGCCATATAAAGAGTCAAAATCAAATAAACATGTCTATCCTAGTTTTCATTGTTAATATCATCTTAGATTTAGACATCGCCATGAGTGAGTAGTCACCTTTCTAGGGTGTAGGGTAGCCATGTTAGATTAATTAAAAGATGATAATTGGATAAAAGAAATTGTGCTTTTAAAACATTGTGTCTATGCATGTTTAGACTATAACGATAGTTGATGATTTCTGATCAAAATCATTGACTAGAATGGAATTCATTTACAAGGTAGAGATATGGGAATTGAATAGACAAAGCATGACATGAGGTAGATTAAGACCTAGTAAATTGCCTAAAAGCCTGCTAGACCATCTGATCTATGATTGTAATGAACACATCATTCTTACGAACTCGCAATGAATTATTTGCATGTTCCATATCCAATTTCATCAATATGTCAATCTACATGTGTGAACCTACTTCCCTAGATGCTTTTCATCCTTGTTAATTCATCAATTTCTTTATTGTTTTCATTTTAATATGCTTTTATTTTGCTTTTATTTATGCTTTTTATTAGTTTAGATATCAAAACTCCAAACCCAGAAATTCGTTAGATAAGACTCAATTGCGAGACAATTCACATTCTATAGGAAACACCATCTCCCTGAGGATCGACCCCTACTTCCCTAATTACATTAATTTTTTATTAGCCTAGTCTGGGTAATTTATCTTTCTATCGGGCTTGCGACAGGCCCGGTCAAATTTTGGCGCCGTTGCCGGGGAGCACGGTTTAGTTTTCCTTTTTCTTGTGATTTTTATCGCAATTAGTTTTATCTAGTCTTTAGGAACCTAAATTCCTTTAGACCTCTCTTGATTTTTCATCTTAGCCTTTCAATCTCTACGTAGAAGAAAAAAGCTATTCAACGAAATCTGAAAAGCTTCTGATACTTCAAGTTTAGATCGTATTCGTGAGAAATACTCGGATACCCTATCTTAACTTGAAGGAGAAGAAGATCCATTCTCATCTCTATTCACAAAAACCTCCCAATCTTCAATTTCCATCTTCACCTTCATAGGAAATGGTTCGACTTTCAGACCATTCCAAACCCACCGCAGAAACACTTCCAAGGGGTATTGCTACACCCCAAATCACAGCCCAAAACTTGGAAATCAAACCTGCCTTCATTAACCTTATAGAAAGAAGCCAATTTAGTGGCAATGCCACAGAAGATCCCAACCTTCACATCCAAAACTTTTGTGACTATTGCTCCACTATTAGACAAACTGGAGTCACCCAAGGGCAAATTAGAGAGATGCTCTTCTCATTCTCTTTGAGGGGTAAGGCAAAGTTATGGATACATAGCCTTGATAAGGTTACATTAGGTATCACCGATTGGGAGAGTTTAGCTCTTGCCTTCTACCAAAAGTACTTTCCTCCCGAAAAGACCGCTTTGTTGAGAAGTCAAATCACTGGTTTCCGATAAGGGGATGATGAGAGCCTATATGAAGCTTGGGAGAGGTACAAGGAATTACAAAGGGAGTGTCCTCATCATGGGATAGATCCATGGCTCCTTGCCATCACATTCTATAATGGGTGTTATATAGAGTCCCGTCGTATCCTGGATTCTGCTAACAATGGAAGATTTGATCAAATTAATGTTGAAATTGCTCACACTACCATTGAATCCATGGCAATTCACGATTCTCAATATAGAAATTCCCGCTCCATACCATTGAAATCTAAGCAAGAGGACCCCAATTTGACACTTTTACAAGCTCAAGTAGCCCTTCTCACACAAAAGCTGGAACAAATCCAATCCTCTACATTTCAACAGAGTGAAAATGGTGTAAGTAAACTTGAAGCCATGATACTTCAATTGGCTCAAAGGCAAGACGCCATAATAGCTCAATTCCAGGAGAGCGATCAAGCTAAGGATGCCGCCATCAAATTGTTGGAAGCTAAAATTTCCCAATATACCTCTTGTAATACCCACCAAAAGCAAGGGCAGCTGCCTTCGCAATGTTACCAACCTCACGAAACTGTAAATGCCATTTCCTCGAGAAGTGGTAAGCCTAATGATGAGCCCGTGGTTGTTGACGTTGAAGATGAGGTGCCCATGTCAAAGGGGAAAGAGCCCAAGATTCCTATTGAAATCAAAGTCCCATTTCCCCAAAGATTAGTCAAGCACAAGGAGGAGGCAAAGTATGGTAAGTTCCTTGACGTTGTCAAGAACTTAAAGGTAACAGTCCCTTTCAATGAATTGCTTTCCCAAGTTCCTTCTTATTCCAAGTTTATGAAGGAAGTCCTCAAAAAGAAGAGATCCTTCAATGTGATGAAGACCGTAGCTTTCACTGAAGAGTGTTCTGCACTCTTGCAAAATAAGTCTCCACCAAAACTTAAGGACCCTGGTAGTTACTCCATCCCTTGCACTATAGGCACGAATAACATTGATAAGGCCCTTTGCGACCTAGGTGCTAGTGTAAGTGTCATGCCCTTTTCTATGTTTGAAAAACTTAACATGGGTGCTTTGAAATGCACTAATATTACTTTGCAAATGGCGGACCGTTCTCTAAAACAACCTATGGGTGTTTTAGAAGAGGTACCCGTCAAAGTTGGTATGTTTTTCATTCCCGTTGACTTTCTAGTACTTGACATGGCCGGGGACTCTCAAATCCCAATCATTTTGGGAAGACCCTTTTTGCACACCACTGGTGCAGTTTTTGATGTCAAGAATGGGAAGTTGACGTTAGAGATAGGAGATGACAAGGTGACCTTTAGTAAAAATTCCACCGTTAGGAGTCCCGTGTTAGAAGACTCATTTTATGTGCTTGATGTTGATGACTCTTCTATTGTTTCTTCTATGCCTCGATCCTTACTGACGGATCTGTTGGAGGCACATGTTAGTGTTGATTCTCTTGCAGGTGAGCATACTAAAAGCACTACTGCTAAAAGTGCTAGACGGGGCTATTCTCGGAAAAGCTTGGCATGGATGGAGAATGTAAAGAACGCTATGAAGATGAGCTTGGATGATAGTGAGCTTAGAGATAAAGGATGATCAAAGAAAGAAATGGAGTCTAGCAAGACTTTTTAAATTACGCTTCTCGGGAGGCAACCCGTGTTCCTTTTCTTTTTGCATTTTTATTTTTTATTTCCTTTTTCTTTGTTAGGATTTATTTTGCAGATGAAAAAGTTTTTGAAGAATCTATAAAGACCTTCCTTGTCAAGTCCAAAAGACTAGCTTGGGAGAGTCCGCGCTGACTAGTAAGCTTCACTCTTCTTTCATTTTTCCATTTCCCCATTAAGCATCTCATTGCATATTTTGTCTTTGTGCTCACATTGAGGACAATGTGATGTTTAGCTTGGGGGAGGGATTGCATTTTCCCATTTTGCATTTTAGTTGATCATTTTTCAAATTTTGAATAAAAGAAAAAGAAGATTTTTGAGAAAATTTAAAAATTTCTGAACATAATTGAATGATTTTCATGCTTTGCTTGCTTGTTTACTATGCTATCATGTTACATTTTTCAAACTTAGAGCTTTCAAAAGATAATGATTCAATATTCATTGAATTGTGCATACATGGGGAAGTCTTGTACACAGTAGGCATGGAATGAATCTATAGATGAATACGCTTGATCTTGACATTTGGCAAGTTACATATATTGTAAGGTAGAACCTCCTTAGACTGGTACATCTATACCCAGTCTCATCTAGGTTTATGTAGTTCTCCTTGTGATGTATGTCATGTCAAAACGCATAAGTATGGTTCTCATTTCATTCCTATAAGAATTGCATTCATGATTCACTAATATTTGAAGCCTTTTTCATTTTGAATTACACCTCAAATTAGCCTCTTCATACAAATGCTTCACAAAATAATAGCTACATATAAAAACTGCCTACCTTTTGAGCTAGTAGCTAGACTATGGTGTATGGGTCCTCTTTTGAGAAGATTTGTTCTTATTTGTCAAAGTGAATTTGGAAGAACCAAAATGTTCAAGAAGCAATGTTATGTTCAGAAAAGAAAAGAAAAAAAAATGAAATAGAAAAAGAAAAAGAAAAAGAAAAAAAAAAGAAAAGAAATTGAAAAAAGAAAAAAAAAAAGGAAAGAAATAAAAGAAGAAGTTGTGAGTATCTCCTCAGAAATGTCAATTCAATGTTCAGAAGGAGTTCGCTCTTGTGTTTCGTGTGTAATAAGCCAATTTGTTGCTTTTGGCTTCGTTATCCGTCTTCTGGGAAATTGATCGAAAGTTTGGATTGAATATTCATTTATCATTGGTCAGTTGCTAGCTCGTTATAACCTTCACATGACCATAACTGTTTGTCCACCTTTTACCCACTTCCCAAAGCCTTCTTTCTATTGTTTCGGCTTCTTTTCTATGTGCATTGTGATCTTTGACTTGTGTTTTGAATTGTTTACCATATTAGACTGCGAACACATTTTCATAAGTCGTAGATAGGTGAGTGTCTCAAAACATTTTCACATAAAGAAATCACCTTTTACATACAATGAGTGTTCGAGTGTGCCGTGAGAGTCCATTTGTCAAAAGATCATGCAAGAGCCGAAAACTCTGTAGTGAAATTCTTTGTGCTGCGCCGTTATAAAAATCTCAGCCATGTTTATGTATCATTCTTACCCACGTTGTTTTTGGGTTATGATTCATTATGTTTTCAAAGTTTTACCTTGAGATTTGTTTCTTGATGGTGTAGTAGCCAACGCTTGCAACCTTGTCCTCGTATTGTTTGTTATGTTTGCTTGAGGACAAGCAAATGTTTAGCTTGGGGAGTTTGATAAGTGAATATTTGTATGATTTTAACCCCTATTTTAGCTTGGTTTTGTATGTCATTTGTGCTTTGTTAAGCCAATTTATGAGCTAATATCGTTTGCTAGGCGAATTCCTATGTTCTAACTTGTTTTGTAGGGAAAGTGACGAGAAATCTAAACCCCTAATATCGTTTTCTAGGTCGGGATCTAATGAGATAGGGGTCCCTAGTCTAGAAGATCTGAGCATAAGATGGAAAAAGTAAGACGAGAAATCAAGAGAGATCAAAAGGAATTTGGATTCCTAAAGACTAGACGAAATTAATTGCAACAAAAATCCTAAAAAGAGGAAAACTAAACCGTGCTCCCCGGCAACGGCGCCAAAATTTGATCGGGCATGTCGCAAGCCCTGGTCAAAGATAATTACCCAGACTAGGCTAATAACAAATTAATGTAATTAGGGAAGTAGGGGTCGATCCTCAGGGAGATGGTGTCTTCTAGAGAATGTGAAATGTCTTGCAATTGGATCTTATCTAACGAGTATCTGGGTTTTGGGGTTTTGATTTCTAAACTAATAAAAAGCATAAATGAAAACAAAATAAAAGCAAATCAAAACGAAAAGATAAAGCAGGTGATGAGTTAAAAATGATAAAAAGAATCTAGGGAAGTAGGTTCACACATGCAGATTAACTTATTGATGAAGTTGGATTTAGAACATGCAAATAATTCATTGTGAGTTCGTAAAATAATGTGTTCATTACAATCATAGATTAGATGGTCTAGCAGGCTTTTAGGCGATTTACTAGGTATGATCTACCATGTCATACTTTGTCTATTCAATTCACGTATTTCTACCTCGGAAAAGAATTTCATTTTAGTCAATGATTTTGGCCAGAAATCGTTAACCATCTTTACACTCCAAACATGCATAGACACAACGTTTTAAAGGCACAATTTCTTTATCCAATTTTCATCTTTTAATTAACCTAACATGGCTACCCTACACCCTAGAAAGGTGACTACTCACTCATAATAGTATTTAGATCTAGATTGATTTTAACAATTAAAACTAGGCTAGACATGTTTATTGATTTTTGATATTATAAGATGATAATAACAATTCTAAATCAACGATCTAATGAAATACAATGATTACAACGGTATTTAAATTGAATCTAAGACAACATGTAAAGAAAACAATGATCAAATAAAAAACATAAAGAACTTAAACAAAAGATAAAACGGAAATACCTACATGACGATCAAATAGCGATAATGATGAAATATAAATATCCAAATAGAAATTTCCTTGCATATCTTTGACGATCTATGTATTACAATACTTGAATAATATAAAAGAACTAAGAACCAGAAGTTTTTATTATTTCTAAACTAGAAAAATAAGCATAAGAGAAGATAGAGATCTAAACATAAAAGGAGAAATGTAAAAGACGATTTTTAAGGGAAAATGGAGGCTAGGGTTTCTAAGACTAATCTAGGGTTATGTAAAGAGAGAAATGAGTAGAGAAGTTGTGACAACCCTCGCGAATGCGGAAATAAAACAAACAAGCATGTGAATTATATTGCGGAAATAGGTAGTTTTTTTAAAACTTTTATACATGCAAGTTAAATAAAACGAGGAGTGTCAAAATATTACAACTAAGTGCGGAAAATAACAAAGAGACGGAGTCTCTCAAAATGTTAACAAAGAACAAGTGTTTAGCAAATAAGCTAAAATCGTCTAGAGGTTAATCTTCCAGGGACAACGCCCGCTAGCTCACACCCGAACCCCAAAACATCATATCCAAAAAGGCATCCAAGCAAGCAACCTGTTCATTCATGAAAAACATGAACGCCACAGTCAGTGGGGAGTAACTCCGGGTTCTCCCAGCCATATCACCTTTAACGTACATATAAGGAAATACAAAAGTAAAGCATGCATATATATATATACATGTGAGTTGCGATAAGAATAGATAGGCAATTCTATAGATAATGATGAGATCATGTGGAAATCAAAACCGTAACCATCATGTTATTCAAAGACTCGGGATAGACACTCTTAGGCAATCGAATACGCTCACTAGGGCTTGCATCTCACCGTTAGCGGTATAAGATTGATAAGATTGAGACTCGACAACAAACCAAGTCAAGTCATGCAATGATCACAACAAATCCACCATATTATCATCCATTCACGAACCAAGACATTGACGGTGTCCAATCATGCAATGACCATGAATAATATCATGAAATCACGCATTCAAAGACGACGACACAAGACAACATCTCTCACGGGAAATGAAACGCACTAGCACCGTGTACATGGCAAGGATGATTAACGGCATCCACGGGATCACATTTCCCTGAACTCATACGCGATGCTTACATTTCGCCTATGTAGACTATTTTCCTCCTGGTAGCACGACGATAATAATACGGTCCTAGTCTAAACCTGGCCAGGATCTCGGAATTACGTTTTCCGATTCGCCATGCGATAAACGTTTCGCATCCAAGACTCGGGCTTACAATATATATGCCGAGTACCCCAAATTCGGTAGATCAATTCACGAAAGAGGCGGAAACACAGCTCAAGCGTCATAACAAGCGGTACGCTACATGCACATAACACCACCTCGCAAGTATACAACATTTGACGGCCGGGTCGAACAACGCATAGCGTTCAACTCCCAACAACGTCGTCATATGCCCACTACACATGCAATTAAGCAGTAGGATACCTCTCCGTTCCGACATTCCAGCCTTACGAACGGGAAGGGAGCCAAGGGAATGAGAATACAAAGCACAAGACAAAATAGTGCTCAAACCGACTCATTTGTAAAAACCGACTCAAAGTGGAAACATATCGAAAACCGTCACAAAACATGTGATACAAGCGAAAGAGAATATCATTTATCCAAAACATGAATCAATACATGATACATAAGCATTAAACCAAGTTTAAGAAGCATAATAAACAAGAAACATAGATAACTCTCCAAAACAACAAGTTTGGAAACTAACTTAAACAAGGGTTCACTTCAAACTGTCATAACTAGAGTTCTAGATATGGGAATGCAGAAATTCCAAGTCGAGGTGATAGCTTATCCTCTTACGGTTCCAACGAATGGTCACAAGCCCCAAACAAGCAAGTAACGAAGGAGATATGATCATTCTACCAAAAAGGGTCAGTGCAGTGAAACTGCGCAAGTCACGACCGTGACTTGTATTTCACTACCGTGAAATGGGGTTTCACGACCGTGACTTACATCTCACGACCGTGAGATGTGTTACCAAGTCACCCGTGAACTTTCAAGATAAATTCAATCCTTTTATTTTCAATTCTCATAATCGACTTCTATTAACTATCAACAATCAATATTTATCATCAACAATCATCAACTAACAACAATCATCATCAATATCATAATTCCTATGCTTTCTAAATGTATTCTAAATACGAACTCTAACATGGAAATCATGTAAAACACGTAAATGATACCGAGTAACCCTTCACCGTTACCTTTTTGCGTCTTTAAACGGTTACTAAGCTTTCCTAATCTCCACCTACATAATATTAGATAATAAAAGAGGAATATCATTCACCTTAAGAAAGACGGATAATTTAAAAAGCGAGAAAGACGGTAATTTTATTACCAATACGGATAGAGGAAGCTAAGAGGGGAAGAATAAGACGAACTTACGTGAATTCCGTCAAAGAACGAAGGAGATACGGTGATTCAAAGATCGAAATCAAAGAGGGAAAGCTTTTGATTTGGGTTTCTTAGTGAAGAAGAAAAGAAGATTTGAGTTGTGAGAAATGAATTAGGTTTAGGTGAGTATGAGGGAGTATATATAGGAGAAAGTCAACAAAAGTCAAAGACGGCTTAAAAGTCAAGAAAATTCAAAGACGACTTAAAATTCGAGAAAAGTCAAAGACGACTTAAAAATTCAAGAAAAGTCAAACTCGACTCAAAAGTCAAGAAAAGTCAAACTCGACTCAAAAGTCAAGAAAAGTCAAACTCGACTCAAAAGTCAAGAAAAGTCAAACTCGACTCAAAAGTCAAGAAAAGTCAAACTCGACTCAAAAGGCAAGAAAAGTCAAACTCGACTCAAAAGTCAAGAAAAGTCAAACTCGCCTTAAGACGGGATTTTCATGGAATCTCGCAGAAATTCCAAATACGAACTCGGAAATTCTAAATTCGACTCGGAACATAAAATTATAAATTAAAACTTAAATTTGCTGAAAAGATTTCGTAAATATTTCTACTAGAAAAATAGGGTACATTTCCGGGTGTTACAGAAGAAAGTTGTGTTTGTTTGATTTTGTGTTGAAATGAATATTAGGTTAAGGAGGGAGTAGTGTGAGTTATGAGAGAAAAAGTCAAAGACGATTTTCAAAGTCAAGAAAGTCAAACTTGACTTAAGACGGCTTTTTCATGAAATCTCGCAGAAATTCCAAATACGAACTCGGAAATTCTAAATTCGACTCGGAACTTAAAATTCTAATTTAAAACTTAAATTTACTGAAAAGTTTCGTAAAATATTTCTACTAGAAAAATAGGGTACATTTCCGGGTGTTACAATCACAAATAATCAACATATAACCATCCATCCAAACATACGAATACGGTGACAACATCTCTCATGGTTAATGACACGCACTAGCAACATGTACATAGCACGTATGATCAATACGTATCCACGGGATAAACATTACCCTGAACTCATACACGATTAACATTTCGTTTATGTAGACTCAACTCTTACCGGTAGGACGACGATAATAATACGGTCCTAGTCTAAACCTGGCCAGACTCTCGGAATAAACATGTTTCAATTCGACATGCGATAAATATTTCGCATCCAAGACTCAGTCAAACACAGAAGCCGAGTACCCCAAATTCAGTCAACCTTCACGAAAGAGGCGGAAAGAGCACAAGCATCATAAACAAGCGGTACGCTACATGCAATGACACCACCTCACAAGTATACGACATTTGACGCCCGGGTCGATCAACGCAATGCGTTCGCCTCCCAACAACGTCGTCATATCCTCACTATAACATGCATACAATCATTAAGGATACATCTCCTCATTCCGACATTACAGTCTAACGAGCAAGGAGGTATAGCCGGGGAATGAGAGTTCATAGCACTCAAAAGGGGATATATCAAAAACCGTCACAAAACATGCGATATAAGCGAATGGGATATCATATATTCTAAACATGAATATTTAAAGCTATTACGTAAATTTATACGACAATTGAACCGTTCAAACTATTATAAACGAGAACATAAGGGAAGAAGTAGAAGAAGAATCCAGGTGGTGCCAGCCGGTCAGAGTGACCAGCCGCCGGTTACCCGGCTGGAAGTTTAGCAACAATCGATAATTAATGAAAATACAGGGTGTCCCAGCCGGTCAAGGGGACCGGCTGCCGGCTACCCAACTGGGACCATAAGTCATTTGAGAAAAAGAGGAAGGATAAGGGGGTATCTCAGCCGGTCGGCTAACCGGCAGCCGGTCGGCCGGCTGAGACTTAGATAATACCAAAATACTTCGAAAATGCCAATTTCAATTCAGCCCCGTCCCAGCCGGTCAGCTGACCGGCGGCCGGTCGGCCGGCTGAGACCAACATCACACGAAAATCATCACTCATCATCAATGAACATCAACAAACATCAACTATCATCAATACTCATTAACAATTATCAACAAACAACAACCATCATCAACAAACACAAAGTCTATGAATACTCATCCTATTCCAAATACATTTACTAACATCAAAAACACATTTAATTCACGTATTAATATCGAGTTACCCTTCACCGTTACCTTTTCGCGTCTTCAATCTTCATCTATGTCCTCCTCCACTAGGTAGTAATCTTTGTCGGGGTCTTGAAGGTCTCCACCTACAATTAGACAACAAAAGATGAATATAATTCACCTTTGAGAAAGAGGGATAAATTGAAAATGAGAAAGACGGTAATTTTATTACCAAACAAGATAGAGGACGATAAGAGCGGAAGATTATGATAAAAATTAACGGATTTGCGTAAGGAATGAAAGAGTAGTGAGGAGTTTGAGTTTGATTAAAAATGGGGTTTAGGGTTTTGGTTACTTGTTGAGGAAGAAGGAGTAAGTGGAAAAAGAATGAGGGAGTTAGGGTTTAAAGGGAGTTATAAGGTGAGTGGAAAAATATGGAAAAAGCCCAAAAGCGGCTTAAGGCGTAACTCACACGGAATTTCGAGTAAAGTCCAAATACGAACTCGGATTTGCTAAATTAGACACGGGTAACTAAGTTCTAGACTAAGTCTATAATTACGCTGAAAAATATCCGTATAATATTTTTAATATAAAAATAGGGTACATTTGCGGGTGTTCCAATCACCCCACCTTTTAAAAAGTTTCTCCCTCGAAACTTGAGCGAATGAAGGATACCTTAATCGAATAGGCTTGGATATTTAATACGCATAGTAGCTTCCGGTTCTCACGTCTCTTCTTCTACATTAGCACATCTCCACAAAAGTTTCACTAAAGGCACCACTTTACTTCTCAACTTTTTGTCCTTGCGATCTAGACTGCGGATTGGCTTCTGTTCGAAGGACAGATTCGGTTCTAGCTCGGGAATTTCAGCTTGAAGGACATGACTCGGGTCACTAATATACTTCCTCAATTGAGACACATGGAAGACATCATGAACTTTGTTCAAATTCGGGGGCAAGTCAAACTTGTAAGCTACGACACCAATTCTTTTCACAATATTAAAAGGTCCAATGTATTTCGGGCTCAATTTGCCCTTTACACCAAACCTTTTAACACCCTTCATCGGAGATATTTTCGAGAACACTTTATCTCCAACTTCAAATTCCAACGGTCTCCTTCGGACATCGGCATAAGATTTTTGTCGGTCTTGAGCAGCTTTCATCCCATCACGAATGACCTTCGCATGATCAATGGTTTCAACAAGAACATCGGGACCTAAGTCACGAACATCACTCAAATCATTCTAACAAATAGGACTTCGACACTTTCTTCCATAGAGAGCTTCGTAAGGAGCCATCTTGATCGAGGCATGATAACTATTGTTGTAATAAAACTCCACCAACGGTAGACTCTTTTCCCAATTAGATTGGAAGTCGAGCGCAAAAGCCGTACGTAAGTCTGCTAAAGTCTGGATAGTCCTCTCGGTCTGACCATCGGTAGCGGCATGGAATGCGGTACTCATCAACAACTTTCTACCCATGGCTTCTTGTAATGCTTTCCAAAACCTCGAACGGAACCTCGGGTCTCGGTCGGATATGATCTATTTGGGAACACCATGATATCTAACGATCTCATCAACATAGGCTTTCGCTAGTCGATCTAAACTCCAAGTCTCCTTGATTGGAATGAATCTGGTACTCTTGGTCAAACGATCAAAAATAACCCAAACGGCATCTTTACTTCCAACGATCCTTGGCAAAGCCATGACAAAATCCATAGAAATAGATTCCCACTTCCATAGTGGAATATCCAAAGGTTGTAGCAATCCACCGGGCCTCTTGTGTTCGATTTTCACTTATTGGCAAGTAAGACATCTTCCAACATAGGACACAACATCACCCGTTCAAATTCGGCCATCAAAAATTGCAGGTTTAAGTCTTTATACATCTTATCACCTCCGGGGTGGATAGAATAAGGAGAAAGGTGAGCTTCATCAAGAATTCGCATTGTCAAGTCAAAGGAATTAGGCACGAACATTCGGTCATGGAGTCGAAGGACACCTTTGTCATCGATCTTGAAGTCTTTAGCTTTTCCTTCGTGAAGCTTGGCTTGAATAGACTTGTAGGTAGGATCATCAACTTGGCTTTCGCGGATCTCGCGGAGAAGATCGGGTTCGGCAACTATGGCACCAACATAATCAAATCCACGTTCCAGGAACTCCAACTTCAACTTTCGAAACTCGGCACAAAGATCATAGGGTAGTACCCACATAGCATTCAAGGCATGAGAAGATTTCCTACTAAGAGCATCGGCAACAACATTAGCCTTCCCTTCATGGTATAGAAACTCAAAATCATACTCATTCACCAATTCCAACCATCTTCTTTGTCTCATATTCAACTCCTTTTGAGTAAATATGTACTTCAAACTCTTATGATCGGTAAATATGCGACAATGAACACCAATAAGATAGTGTCTCCACACTTTCAAGGCATGAACCACGGCGGCTAATTCCAAATCATGAGTACGGTAGCTCACTTCATGAACTCTCAATTGTCTTGAGGCATAAGCAACCACTTTCCTACTTTGCATAAGCACACAACCCAATCCCATCTTGGAAGCATCACAATAGACATCAAAGTCTACACCATCTTCAGGTAAGGTCAACACCGGGGCGGTAGTCAACCTTTTCTTTAATTCTTGAAAAGCGGCTTCACAAGCTTCATTCCATACGAACTTGGTTTCTTTCTTCAACAATTGAGTCATCGGTCTAGCAAGCTTTGAAAAATCTTTGACAAATCTACGGTAGTAACCAGCTAAACCAAGAAAATTTCGGACTTCTCTAACATCGGTTGTACTCTTCCAATCCACCACAGGTTCAATTTTAGAAGGGTCTACCATCACACCTTCTTTAGAAATTACATTTCCAAGAAAGAAGACCCTAGGTAACCAAAATTCACACTTGGAGAATTTGGCAAACCACTTTTGACGACGAAGAACACCCAAAATAGTCCTAAGATGAATAGCATGCTCTTCTTCGGTCTTAGAGAAAAGAAGGATGTCGTCAATGAAACCCACTACACACTTATCAAGATACTCAATAAAAGTGTGGTTCATTTGATCCATGAAAATAGCGGGAGCATTAGTCAATCCAAATGGCATCACCTTGAACTCAAAATGACCATATCTTGTACTAAAAGCGATCTTCGGTATATCGGCATCACGGACGGGAATTTGGTGATATCCGGATCTCAAATCAATCTTGGAAAAAGTAGAAGCACCCTTTAGTTGATCGAACAAATCTTCAATTCTTAGCAAAGTATACCTACTCTTGATTGTAATTCGGTTCAATTCACGGTAGTCAATACAAAGTCTCATGGAACCATCTTTCTTCTTCACAAAGAGAACGGGAGCACCCCAAGGCGAGGCACTTGGTCGAATGAAACCTTTTTCAATCATATCATCAAGTTGCTTCCTTAACTCTTTCAATTCGGTTGGAGCCATACGGTATAGAGCTTTGGCTATGGGTCCGGATCCGGGCACAAGATTAATGAAAAACTCAACATCACGCTCGGGAGGGATCCCGGGCAAGTCTTCGGGGAATACATCCACAAAATTGCGTACTATAGGGACATCTACAATCTTTGGTAAGTGGTAATGAAAGTACAAAGTAGCCAAATAGGGGCATATAGTGACATAATATCACCTAAATGACATAGAAATGCGTGCATGAATGGACTAAAAAGTCTATATAAAATAAACGCATCATACAACTTGTCAACCTTGAATAAGAACCCCTTCTACAGACTGTAAGGTGAATCGTGGAGTCTTGTTCCCTCACTCTGAGACAGCCAATCTTCTTAGAAATCAGGATCATCCTTGTAGAGCTCTTTCATGAACTCAAATCCTAGGACCTTTTGTTCCATCACTGATAGCAATGAATACCTCCTTAACAAGGCATCTGCAACAATGTTCTGCTTGCCCTACTTGTATTTTCTTGAAAAGGTGAAGGACTGGAGGAACTCAACCCACTTAGCATGCATGTGATTCAATTTGTGTTGGCCACTGATATACTTTAAGGCCTCATGATATGAATGCAGCACAAATGACTTATGCTTAAGATAGTGGCCCAATGCATAAGAGCTCTGACAAGGGCATAGAATAAATTGTCATAAGTGGAGTAACTCAGGTTGGTATCACTTAATTTCTCACTGAAATAACTAACATACTTCTTCTCTTGAATTAGGACATCTCTGATTCCTACACCACTGATATTACACTCTACTTCAAACATGCAATTGAAATCATGTATCCTGAGAACATGTGCATCACACAAAAGCTTCTTGATGTTTATAGGCTTGCAGAGCACTCTCAGTCCATTTGAACTCTTTTTTTTCATGCATTCAATGAAGGGAGTAGCAATAGTAATGAAATTCTTATTAAACCTCCTGTAAAATGAAGCAAGGCCATAAAAACCCCTCACTTCTATGATGTTCTTAGAGATTAGTCAAGGCTGAACAGCATGAACCTTGTCTTGATCCACAAAGATCCCTCTTCCAAAGACTACATACCCCAAGAATTTAACCTCATCTGTTATGAAAATACATTTTTCCAATTTCCCAAAGAACTTGCATTTTCTCAGAATTTTGAACATAGTTTCAAGGTTTCTCAAATGTTCTTCCTGTCTTTTGCTGTAAATTAATATGTCATCAAAATAAACAACAACAAATTTTCCTAAACATTGCCTCTACACCTCCGTCATCAACCTCATGAAAGTGATAAGTGCATTTGATAATTCAAAAGGCATTACAAGCCACTGATAGAGCCCATGTTTTGTCTTGAAGGATGTCTTCCACTCACCGTCTTCCCTGATTCTCACTTGATGATATCCCTGCCTGAGATCTATCTTTGAAAAAAGACCATGGAACCAATGATCAACTCATCCAACATGTCATCAATAATAGGTATATGGACCCTATATTTGACTGTGATGTTGTTGATGGCTCTGTTGACTATGCACATGCTTCATGTGCCATCATTCTTGGGTACTAGTATAGCAGGTACACCACAAGGGCTCAAAGACTCTCTTACAAACAGTTTATCCATTAGTTCATCAATTTATTTTTGCAACTCCTGAGTTGCCCTAGGATCACACTTGTGTGCATGTCTGTTAGGGAGTACATATCTTGGCACAAGGTCAATCTGATGTTCAATCCCTCACATGGGAGGTAGGCCACTAGGTAGTTTTTCAGGGAACAAATCTTGATATTGGCCTATCAATGGCTCAACCTCTGAAGGATTGTAAGCTTGCTCAATTCCCTTGACCTCCTTAGACAGTAGGACCAGAACAAAATTTTTTCCTTTAGTTCCATAAATTATATCTGCTTCTGACAAGAATAAGACATCAATGAAATCCTCAGACATGCTAGGAGTTCCACAACTCTTGTGATTTGGTGGTGGAGAGCTAGAGTGATTTTCCTACTACCATGTTTGAAGAAATAAGAGTTGCTCCTTCCTTGATGCACATAGTTCTTATCAAACTCCAATGGCCTTACTAAGAGCATGTGACAGGCATCCATAGGCACCACATTACACAATACCTTATCCTTGTACACATTTCCAATAGAGAAAGGCACCAAACACTGTATATCAACTTTTACCTCGGCTCCCTTGCTTAACCATCTGAGTTTGTAGGGGTGTGTGTGTTTCTGAGTGCTTAGGTTTAGCTTGTTGACCATGGTGACAGATGTAACATTTATACAACTCCCACCATCAATGATAAGGTTGCAAACCCTTGCCCTGAATGATACATCTACTTCTGAAAATGAAGAACCTTTGGTCCTCTTCTAGGGACACTTACTGAGAATGCATTACTCTCCAAAGAACCAGGCTGTGACCTGTGTCAGGGAGAGCCACAGCTGCCTTCTGACTAGGTTTCTCCCAACTAATCATCTCCTCCATGGGTTCCTCCTATTCGTACACAACCAAGCCTTCCCTCTCCCATTTCTTCACTTCCATAGCTGTCATGGCGCTCTTTGAAAGACAGTCATTCTTGAAGTGACCATAACCCTGACATTATAAGTACTTAATATGTCCTTCATTTGGGTTTGGGTTGGGTTTCTGGTTCATAATTCATTTCCCCTCGTCTTGGGTAGATGGGGTTGCTGTTTCGGTGTGTCAACAATCTTAACACCACCATAGGTTCTAGAATGAAAAGGTTTAACATCATGTCTAGGTGTAGTAGGTTTAGTTTTCCCCCATTTTCTAAACTTTCAGGGATAAATTCACAACATCATCATAAAACCACAAAGTGTTGAACCATATAGTTATATGATTATATTTTGATAATGACATATATGTTTGTATAATGTATATGCTTGTGCTTGCGCTTTTAGTTGTTTGTTTAGTCTGTGATAGATTGGCACTTGAAGTTATAGCTAGTCTAGCTATAACCTTGATGATTTGTGAAGCAAAGTTAAATCTAAGTTATAGGTCAATGAAATATAACTTTGGAACTGCTGAAGTAAATTTATAGGTGTTTCTACTATAACTTTGGTGATTGTCAAGCTCAAGATCAAAGACAAAGTCTTATAGAAGCTTGTGGAGCTCAAGATGAAAAGCTTTTGATTTGAATGAAGTAATGATCATCATACTAAAGATCTCCAAGAAGATTTTGTGTTATAGGTCGTTATCTAATAACGGTAATTTCAATAGTAATTTTGGGAAATAAAGTTATAGTTGTTTTAACTATAACCTTACTTACCAAGCTCAAAGTTATAGGTGAAGTTACTATAACTTTGGAGCTGCGAGGTATAGTGCAGCTGTTTTAGTTTTTTAAAACGGTTTGTTGAATACAGTTTTAAAAAATGTTTTCAACCAAAAGTACTTATAGCATATTAAGGTTTAAAGTTATTCAATTTGATTATTATTATGATTTCTCTATTGATTAGTAAAAACACTTATGAGTTGTAACGCTATCTAGAGTTTTCATACATGTTCAAACGTAAACCCTCATTTATCTTACTTGAGTCGTGATGGACCGTGGGTTCACGTGAGTAAGGCTTTTGGGCCATGTCTCTCGTGACTAGCCTGTGGGTTCAATTAGGGTTTAAGTAAGATGTAAGCCTAATATCTCTCTTGTTTCACAAGGGAGGCATATGGTTTATCAGGGTTTGTAAATTTAACCTAATATTTTTTCTTATTATCCAAGAAAGGTCACGGCTACTAAACTTATAAAACTAAACCTAGTTTGCCTCTTTACTATAAATACTCAAGTATTTCATGCTTTTAAAACTAAGCTTTTTATACTAGAATTCTCTTTTGCAAACGTGCTTAAAATTTTCAAGTAATTAAATTTTTTGTTTTGCAAAAATATTATTTTCGAAAAGCCGCACTTCTGCTCGTGAATTCTTATTGAGAAATCGTTCTTGGATAATAGTGCTAGAAATGTTTCTTATACATTCAATTGTGTGACACCAAGAACAATCATAAACACTTTCTTCTTAACGTAAGTTAGAATCGAGTATCTAACGCTACTCCAACTTTCAGTTACAACTAGAATTAATTGTACGAGTGGGTTGATAATTTTGTAATCCATATGAAAGTACCAAAGCTATTAATCGAGAAATAGTGGACGTAGATTTCGAGCTGTGAAACTGAACCACTTCAAAATCCCTTGTGTCACTTGCTCTTTTATTTGTTTACGTCTTTTGTTATTTACACACACGCTACAAGTAATTAGCTGGGTTGAATTTAGTTAATAAATTCAAAACACATAATACTCTACACGCTTATACGGCCAATTCAAAAAGTAGGCATACTTTATATATATTCAATTCACCCACACCCCCCAACCCCCTCTTGAGTATTTGGGATCAATAGATTTTTCAATTGGTATCAGAGCCTCGTGCTCTTGCTTGCCTAACAGCATATAGATTGATCCATTCAATTTTATTTTTGCCTATTTTAAATTTTTCTATCACGTGTGTAATGGAATCCAAACACCTAAAAGCTCCTATCTTTAAAGGGAAAAAACTATGGTCTTTGGAAGAACATGATGACACATTATATTAAGGGACATGATTAGGAATGTTGCAAGATAATCCGAAACGGTCCTAATAAAATATTGGTCGCATATGAAAGCGGCACAACCTATGAGAAAGACGAAAAGGACTATATCGAGGCTGACTTCCGTAAGGCAGAGGTAAAAACTAGAAAGCCATAACGTTATTTGAAGAGTCTATTGATCCCAAATACTCAAGAGAGGGGAGGGGGTGAATTGCGTATAAATAAAGTATGCCTAGTTTTTATATTGTGTGTATAAGCGTGTAGTAGTAATACGTGGTTTGAATTTATTGATTAAATTCAACCTAATGAATTACTTGTAGCGTGTAGAAATAACGAAATATACTAAGTATGAATTTATGAACTAAATTCAACCTAGTTGGTAACATGTGAATGAAGATAATAAAAACAAAGTAAAGAATAGAGACGACACACAGATTTTTGAAGTGGTTCAGTTTCACAAATCGAAATCTACGTCCACTATTTGTTGATTAATAATTTTATTACCTACTCCGGATTAAAAAATTATCAACCCACTCGTACAACTAACTCTAGCTGTAACTCAAAGTTGAGTATCGCTAAAAACTCGCTTCAAATTTGAGTTTCGCTAAATACTCGATTCTAATTTACGTTATTAAGAGAGTGATTTTGATTGTTCTTGGTGTTCACACAATTGAACGTATAAGAACAAAATCTAGCACTATTATCCAATAACGTATTTGTCAATAATAATCACGAGTATGGCTTTTCGAAATAAAGGTTTTTTTCAAAATAAATATTTTATTTGAAAATATAAAGCACGTTTGAAAAAGAAGAATTCTATTATGAAAAGCTTAGTTTTAAATCCATGGGAAGCAAGGGTATTTATAGTAGAGAAGCAAACTAGGTTTTAATTAAAAACCCTAGCTCTAGCCGTGGCCTCCCTTGAGCAACAAGAAAGATATTATGTTAAATTGAAAACCCTAGTAACCTATGTGCCTCCCTTGTGAAACAAGAATGATATTTAGGTTTACAACTTACTTAAACCATAATTGGACCCATGGCTAATCACAGGTGCCGACGGCTCATTGGCCTTTACTACACGTGAAACCCTAGTTTATTTTTGGGCTTACTAAGATTGATTAGGGTTTAGCTTTGAAAGTGTATGAAACCCTAGATAACATGACAACTTATAAGTTGTTTTACCAATCAATAGGAAATCATAATAATATTCAAACTAAATAAATTGAAGTCTTAATCTACTATAAATACTTTTCTTTAAAAAGATTATTTAAAACTATATTCAAAAACCGTTTTGAAAAATTAAAATAGCCACACTATATTTCGCAGCACTAAATTTATAGTAAGATCACCTATAACTTAGAGCTTGGTAAGTAAGGTTATAGTTAAAACAACTATAACTCTACTGCACAAAATTACTACTGAAATTACCGTTATTGGACGACGACCTATACTACAAAATATTCCTGAAGATCTTTAGTATGTTAATCATAACTTCATTCATATCATGAGCTCTTCATCTTGAGCTCCAGAAGATTCTTTAAGACTTCGTCATTGATCATCAGCTTGATAGTCACCAAAGTTATTGTAGAAACACCTATAACTTTGCTTCAACATTTCCAAAATTATAGTTCAATAACCTATAACTTTACTTCACCTTTGCTTCACAAATCATCAAGGTTATAGCTAAACTATCTATAACTTCATGTGCCAAACAATGCTTAATCTAACCAAGACTAAACAAACGATTACAAGCACAAGCATATATATTATACGAACATGCATGTCATTATCAAAACATAATCATAATACTATATGGTTCAACAAAATCCCCCTTTTTGATGATGCCAAGCCTCTAATGATTTGTGACTAAGGTAAGTTCCCCCTCAACATAATACTATAAAAATGATAGTTAGTTAGAACGCAAGATCAAGACATCTAAAGCTAAAGTATAAGCACCTAAGGACCTTAAGAGAGTAAAGGTCTTGACAAGGACAAATTTAGGCAATAAACTCAAGTAAAAATCATTTCTTCCCCCTATTGACATCATCGAAAAGATGAGTAGAAATATAAAATGACTTGAATAATATAAACTAAAGCTAACAATATAACCAAGTCAAAAGAACACATCACAAAATGAAATTAAGTTCTTAAAATAGGAACCATGACACCGTCTATGGTAACGACTAAGCAAAAACTAACAACATAATCAAGTCATAACCAAGGCAAGGAATAAAATGGCGTAAGATGTTGGGAGATTATAGGCAAAGTAGTTATCAAGTTGAGATAAGATTTTGAGTAGGCTAAGGGCATTCATAAGGTCTATCAGTCCATCATTCGCACTCAAGTCCTAATTAATAACCATAAATCTGACCAACATATTTCCGACGAATACAACTTCGTTCAATTGCACCTTCTTAACACCAAGACTGAACACATTCCTCCACGTGCTTTTGTTTTTAATACTAGCTTAGCATCAACATGTAGTATCCATCTAACTATCTGTGATTCAAGACCACCCGAAACACTTCAACACCTATCAAATTATTCTTCTCCGTAAAATTTAAGTTATGTCTAAATACGAGTTAGAGATCGTATCTTTCAGCACCAACCACACCTTTCAGTATCTTCTCTTTCCCAAACCTTTCAGCACCAACCACGGATTAGTGACGGAAAATTTGTGACGGAATTTTTGTCCATTAAACATTTCGCAATTTTGACGGGAAAAAAATTTGTGACGGAAATTCCGTCACAACGTCATGGCGCCAATACTTGTGCGGAATTCATGTCAAACAAATATGGCGCATTGACAAAGTCGATGGCGCTAAAGAATTGTGACGGAAATCCCGTCACAAAAATTGACTACTTTGACTGGTTGTGACGGAGTTTCCGTCACAAAAGAAAACTGACTGTGATTTTTTAGGTTTGTATGAGTTTTACATGTGACGGGAATTCCGTCAGATAAAGTCACATTAGTCAACGTTTGTGACGGAAATTCCGTCACAAAGTTTGACTAATTTGACTTTTTGTGACGGAATTTCCGTCACAAAAGTTGACTGAATGGTATGACTGGAGTCATGTATGAGTATACCATGTGACGGAAATTCCGTCACAAAAAGTCAAGATGGTCAACATTTGTGACGGAATTTCCGTCACATAATGTCTAGATGGTCAACATTTGTGACGGAATTTCCGTCACAAAAGTTGATTGACTTGGATTACTTTGGTTTTGTATGAGTATTATATGTGACAGAAATTCCGTCACAAAATGTCAAATTAGTCAACTTTTGTGACGGAAATTCCGTCACAAAATTTAACTGAATGAAATAACTGTAGTCATGTATAACTCAAGATGGTCAACATTTGTGACGGAAATTCCGTCACAAAAAGTCAAGATGGTCAACTTTTGTGACGGAAATTCCGTCACAAAAAGTCAAAGTAGTCAACTTTTGTGACGGAAATTCCGTCACAAAATTTGACTTATTTGACTTTTGTGGCGGAATTTCCGTCACAAAATTTGACTGAATGAAATAACTGTAGTCATGTATAAGTCAAGATGGTCAACATTTCCGACGGAAATTCCGTCACAAAAAGTCAAGTTGGTCAACTTTTGTGACGGAAATTCCGTCACAAAAAGTCAAAGTAGTCAACTTTTGTGACAGAATTTCTGTCACAAAAAGTCAAGATGGTCAATGTTTGACTTTTGGTGACGGAAATTCCGTCACAAAAAACTATACATAATCCCAAATCGCGCGACACTTTACCATTTCAATCAATTTTTTCCTAAAATCTACCCAAACCCTAAAACCCCAAATTGAACCCGACAACCCCCACACCACCACCTCCGGCGACCGTGACCTTCCCTCTGGCGACGGTCCCCTCTTCCTTCGGCGTGCTTCCCCTCTCCCTCCGTCTCCCTTCCCTCTGCGGCCTCCGCCTCCCTTCCCTCCGCGTCATCCTCCTGCCGCCACCTTCCCCTCTCCCTCCGACCTCCCCCACCTTCCCTCTCCCTTTGGCCTCCCTCCCTTGCCCTCCTCCGGTCACCCTCTGGCCTCCCTCCCCTTCCTCCGGCCTCCGTCTTCTTCTCTTCTTTTTTTTTTTTTTTTCTTCTGTTTTTCTTCTTCTCCGGCCCCCTCCTCCGACTTCCTCCTCCTCCAAAGTCCTCTGTCCCTAACATCCGGCGTCGTCGCCATCGTGACCAGGTACATGCTTTTGTTTTTTTTTGTATTATTATGATTTATGTTTGTTTGTTTAATTAATATTTAATTTTGTCCTCTAGTTTCCGGCCAGCAGGCGCTCCGTTCACCGTCCGTCTTTTCTTTTTCTCTTCTCTTCTTTTTAATAGGTAAATTTCTGATTTTTTTTAAAATTGTGTTAGTTGACCCTAGGATAATAACCATTATTATTATTTATGTGGAAATTATTGTTGGTGTTGATTTGATTGTTGATGTTTATGTTGAAATTATAGGTTGGGAAGTACTTAACTTATTTTAAAAATGTTATGTGCATAAAAGTTTGAATATAATGTTAGTTATGTAACTTTTTTATTAAAAGTTAGCTAGTTTTCTTGATTAACCATGTGATATTATTTTAATGTTCGTTTTTGATATAATTTTCTTGATTAACCATGTGAAATTATTGTAAATATTAATGTTGAAATTGTTTGTTGCTGCTGTTGTTGATAATTATGTAGGTAAATCATGTTGAAATTGTTTGTTTGTTGTTAGTTATGTAAATCAGGTTGAAATTGTTTATTTGTTGCTAGTTAGGTAAATCATGTTGAAATTGTTTGTTGTTGTTGTTGTTGATGAGCTAGTACCCGTTCAAGAATTACTCATTAGGAGTAATTCTTGGATAGTCCCCGTTTTGGGACTATCTTTGTACGTTTCAAGTCACTTAGGTGGTGAACACGTACTTGAGATTTATTAATAAGAAAAGAGTTTGGTAACAATTCCTTTAATGTTCTCGAAATACATATGTGAAGTAATTATTTTTTCTACATTGTGTATTTTGAGAACTTAAGGGAATTGCTGCCGAATTTTTGACTCTATAATAAATCACAAGTACGTGTTTACTAGTGACCTGAAATGTACATTGACGGGTTTAGGCTGGAATGATAAGGACCCGAAGGCGGATTTTCGTGGAGGCCTAACTTGTTTGTGGTTGTTATATTGTTGTTTGTGTGTATATTGTTTAATTTGATGGCATATATATATATTGAAATGTAGATTACAAACATGAAAAGATTAGAACGACAATATATGTACGAAAGATTAGATGGAAGAAAGAAACCCAGAGTTGAATTTGCCAATGGGGTTAGGGAGTTCATGGAATCTGCTGTCCAATGTAGTTCATAGAAAAATTTAGGTGAGATGAGGTGTCCATGTAAGAAATGCAAAAACACAGCTTTTAGATTGAGTGCGGATGTTCGAAATCATCTTTCCAAAAATGGTTTTGTTGATGATTACTATGAAAGTCCTAATCCTCTAATTAGACTCCTCTAATTATTTCATTAAATTACATTAACTTAATGATTTAGGATCTAGTTATCATGCATGCAAATATAAAAGCATAAATATAAAGATAAGATGAAATTTCCTTACAATGGGAATTTTTGGCCAAGATGGGGCACAATAAGAACTCCTTCTTATTGTTCTTGAGCATGTAATTATTGGATGATCCTCTAAAAACAACCTCCAAAGTAGAAGGTCTCCTTCTTGTTGCACCCAAGATTAAACCCAAATAATCTTAGCTTATTATTAACTAGATAATAAGTAAGATAAATACTACTAATACTATTGTATTACTACACTAGTAATATGTAGAGAATATTAGTGTATATAGAGAGTTTAGAGAGAAGAGGTTTTTAGAGAGATGTATAAAAGATAAGCAAGAATCAAGTAATTGGAAAACTGAACAACCATTGTTCATTTTAAGGACACAATGGCCGGACCTCTTATGTCCATGTGGCCTTTGATTTTTGCTATTTAATTCACATGCAATTGTAGTAGAGTATAGTAGTGTATGTAATGATTTGGAATGCATGATATGTCATTATCATAAGATTGCTTGTTTGCATAAACAAGAACAATTATCATCACTACTACTACTACCATGACCGGCCGCACATGGCTCAAAATGGTCCATTTTAATTTTTGATATTTGTCCCACAAATACTAATTAATCATATGCTTAATTATCTTGTATAATTAAGTGTTAATTTGATCATATAACAATTATATGACTCAAATATATACTTAACTTTTAAGTGATATTTTTTCATTATATCAATATATAATGGGTCCTACAATGCCCAGTTAATTTAGTTTACAACTCTTTGTAAATATAATTAACTAATTACCTCTACCTCAAAATATATGTATAACCTCAACTAATTTAATGAATTAACTATTAATGATTAAATTAAATCTTATTTAATCGTATTAAAGTAAGACGTAAAATTTATTCAGTCAGTTATCGTATAATTGACTAATAAACTTAACTGGAATGAGTTCCTAACTCAATTAATAAATAACTCTCGTAACTAAACGTACATATCAAATATATGTAATACCCTAATTAAACTGTATCGTATACAAATAATTAGTATTCTATTTGGGTCTCATCCTATAGGTGTGACCTAAAGGGATCAGTTTATCACCGCCGTCATACGACAATAACGTCAAACTCTAGTCAGCCGAGCGTTACCGATTTACGTTAATCAACTAACGTGGAGTATTAAAATATACTAATCATGCCACGTATATTTCAAATGAGATTTATTATATGAATGCACTATTGTGGAGGACACTTACTCCAACAATCTCCCACTTGTCCAATACAAGTTGTGCATGTAGCAACACTATTGTGGAGGACTCCTAATCCAACAATATCTCCCACTTGTCTCGACAAGTTGTGTGCTACCGATTCTCTTGTCTCTTTTGTGTCACATCCTCCCACTCATTGCAAGGTATCTTACAGGTCGCACTTGCAATTGAAAATTATAAATAGAGTGGTTTTCTCGATCTGGGAGAGTAACTGTCTGACCGGAAAAATCTACCAGAGATCTCTTCCGAGCGTGGCCATGCATTTCCAGTTACTACTCCTCGAGTGGCTCGAAGATGTTAATACCCAACGTGGGTGGACAATTCCTGTTGACCCATCTTACACTGTATGATGCAGATCACCATGACCCAGAAGATATCCATCGACCTCCTTTCACAGCACGACCTAGGACAAAAAACCAAAGTCAATCGGAAACTACACCAACTCAGGTAAATGGTCGCCAGTCTAAAGAATCGACTAATGGGAATAAAATAGAAATCCCCGCCACGACCAGGCTTCAACAATTTTGATAAGGGACTCTATTATGTTCACTGCCCGACAGAGTGTCTCCACAGTCTGTCTATGTAAACGACCAGTCATCTCCATGACCCCATGGTGTTGAACCAACCATCGATCGACTTACAATCTAGTCACTTCGAGACGTCACCTCAAATGAGTGACTAGGGACAAAACACTGAGTTCATCATGTTCACTTGAATTGAATTCAACTTTTCTTTAAACCAATTCAGATAAACAAAGTATTAAAATTTAGTCAAACTAAATAAAAGAGTTTTTAATGAAACTCTAACAATGAATGCAATTATCAAATATCTGGAAAAATTGATACGCTATCAATAATTTCATATCACATAATCTCTAACAATTTCAGGTACATATTTCAATCCCCATTGAAATGACATGACTATCATGTTCAGCCTGCAAAAGGCATGGCTAATGGATTAGCAATAGTTGAATCTTTCCCATCTTTCTCATTGCTATTTCTCTTTGTCTACGTAATCTCATATTACATAAAACTATCTGAGTACGTGTCTAGGTTTGAATCTAGAGTTAGGACTCTTGGCCTAAAGATAGCTCCCACTGTTTTACCAGTATAATGGGATAGGATATACAGCTATAGGAACTACTTCTAGTCCCTCCAATACTGTTGAATCCAAGCTACTTTCATATGCATCGTCATATGATGCAATGTACTCCATTTTCGTTTTTGAAATCCGCAATGATTAACCGTCTGGAACATTTCCAGCGGATATATGACATTTATATTTGGAAATGTCACTCCTACTTGGAACCTTTCCAATAGTCCTTTCTGCTTGGTACTTTTCCAACAGATAAATCTTCTATAAAACACAGCCAGTTCGTGATTTCAAATCACTTTGATCAGTTTGGAAACTGAAGTCTGTGTAACCCCTTACACACAACTCACTGTAAACTCCAAACACATGGAACATATCTTTAATCCTTCGCAAGTACTTAAGGATGTTCTTTATGGCTATCTAGTGACTCTCACTTGGATTTGATTGCAAACGACTTGTCATGCTCAAAGCATGTGAAATGTCGGATTGAGTATACATCACAGCGTATATAATTGATCCCGCAGCGGAAGCAAAAGGAATCAATTATCATGTGTTCAACTTCCTTGAACTAGTCAAAAATCTTATCAATATAAGAATTTTGACTCAACGCTAATATCCTTTTATATTTATCTCCATAAATCCAGATATCTAAGAGATGTATTCTACTTCTCCAAAATCTTCCATCATCTAAAATGATCAATATGTCTCCATATATAAGACTGATGAACACCATATTACTCCCACTAAACTTCATGTATCAACATAATTCCTCGAGATGTCGAGAAATATTTTATGACATAATTGACACACTAATTCCAACTATTTAGTGTTTACTTAAGACATCCTTTTAAGCTTGCAAATTAACTTAGGATAATTAGGATCTACAAATCCACAGGTGAATATAAAATATACTACCTCTTCTAGAATCGTAGTCAAGAAGTTGGTTCTTGAGATCCAATTGACATCATACTATTATGAAATGCTCTAATCACTAAGTATATTCGAATGGATCGAAGAATTAATGTTGGTGCAAAACTCTTTGCCTACCAATCTATCTTTGAAAACATTTTAATGTTCATCCATGCAATTTTCGATCTTAAAAATCAATTTACATTGAAGAGGTCGTACTTCTTCAAGTAAAATTTACAAGGTCACATACCTGACCATTATGCATGGAATTCATTACGAATCGCATGACTCTAAGCCATAGCAAGAAGTTGGGATTAGAAACAGTCTTTTATAAGTCACATATTAGAATTCATCACTATTAAGGAGTGATAAAATTCCACCTGACCTCTTAGGTTCCGAAGAAACAACTACTGAACAAACAATGAGGAAACTTTTTCTGGACCATATGCTCAGTTTGTGGCTTTTGAAATATTTTCTCCCACTCTGTCTTATCAAGAAAAAATTGTATCTTTATTGAAAGACAGCATCATGAGTCACAAACGCTTTGTTCTCGTGGTCAATGTAGGATTATTGAGCACTTGCTTCATTCGGATAACTTATAAATTAGGTACGCTACCTATCCATATCGTATATGAAATAAAATCCGACTGTTTTAATTATGCTTTGATATGGTGGGAAAAGAAATGGCAGACAAAAATAATAAGATCCCAAGGTTAGTCATGAGGCTCAGTTTGACTTGACAAAGACAAAACCATATCGTATAAGGTTCAGTTTCTCTATGCAACAACACCCTTATCTCATAATGTGTGTTAGAGAAGTCAACTCTTGAAACTATTTCATAATACTTTTGGTGAAAATCAAAGTCAATACTTAGATATTTCTTGTTACGATTTGGTCGTAAGTCCACTATCTAATACTCTTGGTTGTTAACTACTTCACATTGAAACTCTTTGAACTTTTCAAAGATTTCTCTTAGCACCTCATTAAGTAGAATCAAATACAATATCTACTTAAGTCGTCGGTAAATAAAGTTAAGTAGTCATTACCATCTCTGGTTGTGATTTTTATTGGACCACACATATTCTTATGTAATATGGCCAATAACTCACTAGTTCGATTTCCTTTTCAACAAAAGGGCACGAATCATCTTGCCTTGAATACAAGAATTGCACACACCATAAGATTCAAAATCAAATGTTTTAGATGTGCTACACAAACCAGAATTAAGATTAGATCTGGGTCACCAATTTTGAGCCTTTTACAATCTATATGATGGGTAATTTCTAGTTTTAGGTCAAGAATATAATTACCTTTGATTGGTATGGCATAACCATTGACCAAGTATAGGTATAAAAAGAAACAACGCTTGTTCTATTCACAAAATTGAAACTCTTGTGTCGTACACTAAGGTTGATACTATATTCTTATTTAGAGGTCATGTACATAATAACGTTTATTAAAGTATACCTCTAAATCCAAAACTAGATTGATCACATTATAACTTTTATATGTCTATTGAAATAAAACGACAATAGTTATATTTCCCTTGTAGGTCGACATTTAATCATGGTTAGTCGTCACACAAATCATTATTTTATGCATTGAATACATCGATGAAAACCATAGTGGGTATCTAATACCTAAAACTTGCTGTTTAGCAAAATAAATGTCGATCATATAGATATTATGGGTGAAAATAGTACACCCAATTTCTAACTCTTTAGAAAACTTGGGGCAGATTCTTTTCTTGTGTCGTACACTGTAAGAATAGAATCATCAAAGTTGGGTTCGACACCTTGCTTAGGTTTTGACTTTACTATTCAAAATAGCCTTACCTTTTTCCCTTGCCTTGTGCCAACATCCTGCCAACCTACTCTTGAACCACGTCATATTCTTAACAATCAAGAAAAAACATCTTTCCTAGAGCTCCCAATCACTTTCATGAATCTCTATTTAGACCAATAGATTTGAAATATAATGAAGAGTTTTCTTCATTTTATTCATGGTTTTACCTTCAAAAGGATAAACCTTTCATGAAGTGACTACGGTATTTGGGTATTCACGATTTTAAATAAATCGATTAACCTAGTCGTCCCAAATGATTTGGCCTCTTTTGAGGTAAGCCTCGATAAGGAGAATTATGACGACATACCAAAAATTACAAATATTTTCGTTGGAGCAAAAAGATTGATGCACCATTGTAATAAGGAGACGTCACTAAAACAAAATCAAAACATTTTTGACTAAGTGTGACATATTCATATACTCTTCATAAGAGACATTTGCAATGGTTAATGTGAGGATCAAAAGAAAAAAAATTTTTATCTTTAGCTACGGTGGTTTAAATGGAGAACGCAATCAAAATGATACCGTATAAAATAATGGAAACTCCTTTCCATGATTGAACGGATTTACAAGTTCGTAGAAGGAAACATAATTGTCATTGTGCGAATAATTATGAACGGAAAATAAACATTCATTGCTTATATATAATTTACTTGTAAAACAATTTTAAACAAGTCACTCATATAATGACCCCTCACGAAATTATATAAGTGATTCCAAGACCCATCTTTAGACAAAATTAGTCATCGTATGCTACCTTTATCTAAAAATGGTTGACTAATTCTACCTTTAGAACTCTTGGTTGACGGATTTCAACTAAATCCATCTCCTAGTCCCAAGATAACGCTTATCTCATTGAGTCCAATCCAATTTTAGCTTGTGATCTGAAGTTTAAACTACTAAGGTTTGTGAGTTTAAGAGAAGTTTAACTATGCTTACTAAAACTGAAAACAAATACAGACAGAAATGGGGGCTGTTTTAGAGAGAGTGGTTTATATTAACTAAAATTCAAAGGATATGACTTAGAGAAACTCCTCTACAGCATGGCACAAGAGAAGGGACTCAAAGACTAGTTCTGAGACAGGATCAAAGTGTTAGAACAAAGCACAAACACTCTAGATTTAGTCTCAACAGCAAGCAAGCTAATCACAGCAAGGCACAGATTTAACTTGACTCACAAAGCAAGACACTGATCAGACACCTTGAAGATGTATCAGCCTTGACTCAAACTTAGCACAAGTTTGAAAGATTTGAGGGATTTCTCAAAGTTAATTGATTCATAAAAGTCTCTTAAAACAACATACAAGACCTCCTTATATAGGGAGGCTGCTATCTTGTGAGCCATTGGATGTACAGGCCATCCAAGGGCCAACTTTGGACTTAAACTACTACAACAGATACTAATTAAGAGCCTCACAAGAGGAAGAGCTTAACAACTCAAAAGTACAGACACAAAAGCATAGAAAACAGACTGATGCAAAAGTAATAAAGCAGCTTTTGGATTTTTCCTGAAATGGAAATCTGTTGTTCTTGTTGTCTTGCTGCTTTGCTCTGGATGATTTGTTGTTCCTTAGGACTCTCTACTCTTATTAGGACTTAGATAAACCTGCCTTGGACGAGGACAAGTTGACTTAAACAAAAGGAAACCACATCTGGACTTGTACTCTCTCTTCTTTGATGTTCATTGGACTCTAGCTTGGGCTGCTTGTTACTTGAGTTTTGCTAGACTTCAAAAAGGATTGTCCTGGACAAACTTGTTGATCAATGAGTTGCCTTGATGGTAGGCCATGGTGGGGGTGGCTGGGATGCCCTGGTGTACCTCCTTGGAGCTGGGTTTGCTAACTGGTCTGCTTGGTTCTGATTGACATTGTTTCTGGCTTGTGTGGTTAATGTGGACTGAGTTGGAACTTGGTGTGACTTGGTGAGCCCTGGACTATCTTCCTCAGTGGCTTGGCTTGGCCTGGCTTGTATTTGGCTTGTCATGGCTTGTTGTTTGGACCTTGTGACTCGAGCTTCCATTTGAAAGGGTCTTGGGGTCAGGCTTGTCTGGCTTGTGGCTTGATCATCAAGGCCCCTTGGGTGAGCTCCTGCTGCATGATCTTATCACCCTACTTATCCGAGGTAAAAACGGACCCACGAGCGTGGTAGCCCTAATGAACACGAGATTCATAGGTGTTACTAATTGGTAAGGCTAATCTCAATTTTTTTAAGTCATGTGAGAGGTCTATTCAATTTAGTTATTAATTCCCTATAAGCGAACTAAGTCGGTGAATTTTGAATAACTTTGAATTGACAATCGAGAAATAAAAATGCACGTTGGCGATTTTGGCAAGAGCGGAAAATATAAAGCAAGCAAAAAATAAATCCTAGTATGGCCACCTAGCTAATCTAATTAACTTGACGATTACAAAATCGGAAACCAACTCCTTGGCCCCATGCCTCTTCATGGTATACGCTCCAAAAAGGCACCGTCTTTTGGAACACCGACTTCGGGAATCTCCGTCTTCATAATAATTAATTACAAAAAGATACAAATAAAATTCATATTATTCAATTGATCTAGAAAATGAAATTAAATTATTATAAACGGCGATACGAGATCAACCAAATCGGTATTCCCTTACATTACGGGTAATACCGATTAAAATAATCTAGGCCATACTAAGTACAACTTGCATTAAAAATTAAATAAATGACATTCATTCATTCAACAATAACAACATAAATAAAATGCTGTAAAAATCATGCCAAAATCGCCCTTAATACTTATCATGCTTATTCTAGCTCGGTTTTATGGATTTTATCGATTTTTAACCATTAAAAATCAATAATCAATACTTAAATCGTATTTAAGCTCAAACTAATTATCTAAACTGATTTAGAACTCAAAATTAGTCCGCACTAACTTTGTTTGTATTTAATTAGTTCGAATTGATCGTATTTGCTAAATATAGAGGTTTAATCATAACATTTATGAAATAAACCCAAAATAAAATATAAAACTCATAAAAATTTGAAACAAAAAATTTTGTACATTCTGGAACATTTCCAGGAACTCTAAAAACCAGAACAATTTGCCCAAAAAATTTGAATTAATTTTATGAACAAATAACTATGTATCCAACGGTTTTATCAAATAAAAACCATTAAATATAGTAAAATAGTGAAACAAATTACAAAATTTCACCAAGATGATATAAATCAGATTATAAAATGTACCAAAAATTTTCAAGACCAGAAAAGGACGTTTCAATTTTATGAACATAATAATCTCACTTTATTGACTTTTATCTCATAAAAATCAAGAATCATGCAAAACTTTTAACATAAAATATGCATATTAACATGATTTAAAGGCCATAAATCAAAATAAATAGCAAGTTAATCCCTAAAATCACAAAATTTGACCAAAACCATTTTTAGGTCAGTAGGTATGCACACAAATCAAAAATTTCGTGCAAACCAATTTTTAACACAAATTTTCAATTTAACCCAAGTTATCGTATAACTCGATTTTAATGCTTAAAATGAACATCCATGTAACAACCTGGCTCTGATACCACATGAAAGTCCTAATCCTCTAATTAGACTCCTCTAATTATTTCATTAAATTACATTAACTTATTGATTTAGGATCTAGTTATCATGCATGCAAATATAAAAACATAAATATAAAGATAAGATGAAATTTTCTACAATGGGAATTTTCGGCCAAGATGGGGCACAATAAGAACTCCTTCTTATTGTTCTTGAGCATGTAATTATTGGATGATCCTCCAAAAACAACCTCCAAAGTAGAAGGTCTCCTTCTTGTTGCACCCAAGATTAAACCCAAATAATCTTAGCTTATTATTAACTAGATAATAAGTAAGATAAATACTACTAATATTGTTGTATTACTACACTAGTAATATGTAGAGAATATTAGTGTATATAGATAGTTTAGAGAGAAGAGGTTTTTAGAGAGATGTATAAAAGATAAGCAAGAATCAAGTAAGTGGAAAAATGAACAACCATTGTCCAATTTAAGGACACAATGGTCGGACCTCTTATGTCCATGTGGCCTTTGAATTTTGCTATTTAATTCACATGCAATTGTAGTAGAGTATGGTAGTGTATGTAATGATTTGGAATGCATGATATGTCATTACCATAAGGTTGCTTGTTTGCATAAACAAGAACAATTATCATCACTACTACTACTACCATGACCGGCCTCACATGGCTCAAAATGGTCCATTTTGATTTTTGATATTTGTCCCACAAATACGAATTAATCATATGCTTAATTATCTTGTATAATTAAGTGTTAATTTGATCATATAACAATTATATGACTCAAATATATACTTAACTGTTAAGTGATATTTTTCCATTATATCAATATATAATGGGTCCTACAATGCCCAGTTAATTTATTTTACAACTCTTTGTAAATATAATTAACTAATTACCTCTACCTCAAAATATATGTATAACCTCAACTAATTTAATGAATTAACTATTAATCATTAAATTAAATCTTATTTAATCGTATTAAATTAAGACGTAAAATTTATAATTGACTAATAAAATTAACTGGAATGAGTTCCTGACTCAATTAATAAATAACTCTCGTAACTAAACGTACTTATCAAATATATGTAATACCCTAATTAAACTGTATCGTATACAAATAATTAGTATTCTATTTGGGTCTCATCCTATTGGTGTGACCTAAAGGGATCAGTTGATCACCGGCGTCATACGACAATAATTTCAAACTCTAGTCAGCCGAGCGTTACCGATTTACGTTAATCAACTGACGTGGAGTATCAAAATATACTAATCATGGCACGTATATTCCAAATGAGATTTATTATATGAATGCACTATTGTGGAGGACACTTTCTCCAACATATTATGTATGGACGCATCACGGTGAGGAGTTGTCCACCGTAGAAAGTTCAAGTACAAGTGCTGTAGGTAGTGAAAATCCATATCGAGAGTTAGTAGTGGAAAATGCTTTACGTTTTGACGTTGACGGCATAATGGAGGAGCGACTCAATCCCGATGACCTTTCCGACGAAGAAGTGCGTTACGAAACCCCACACCCTACTGTGTCTTGATTTTTTAAAATGTTAGAGAAAGCTGAAAACCATTGTTTGAGGGAAGTACGATGTGTTTGTTGCAAGCGGAAGCTAGGTTGCTGCAACAGGAGTATGTGACCAAGACAAGACACAAGCTCAAGACAAGCTCAAGACAAGACTCAACATCAAGACAACAACACCATTCAAGACAACAACATCTATTCAGACAACACCATGACCAGTTATGACAATGTCCTATTCAGTCCAAGCCACAACCACTTCAAGCCTGCTAAGACAACACCACCACAACCAGAACATAGCCTAGCCATCCACTTCCCAAGACTAAGCCACAACAAGACATAGCCAACAGCCCAACAAACCCAACACAACAAAAACAACCCTCAGCCAAAAACAGCCTATCACAGTCTTTCTAAACAGGGTCCATGGGGGCTTCACACAATCAAACAAGCCTAACCAACCCTCAAACCTATGTCTTGGGAAGGCCCTCTACAACTTTTCCCAGGACTTCTCTTCCAGGAAACAAACACACAAAGAGTTAGCCTAGGGACAACTCCAGACTGTCCAGATTTCAGCCTTTTTGCAGTAGTTAACATGTCACTATCAAACTTTCCTGTTATGATCAAACAAACTCGAGGGTGTGACACCCTCAAATTTGCGGAAAGAAAAAAAATAATTTAAATACATAACGAAGGGTGTCATAAATAAAAAGGTTCATTACAAAAGCAAATTAATATTATACATAAGAATTATACAAGACGGGAGACATATCTCCCGTATAAATACGGAAATAAAAGAGTGTATACTAATATACAATCTAAGAACCGAATATAGGTCCAAGGTAAATACTTCGCTCGCTAGCTCGTCAATGTACCCAATGTATGCATCACAAACCTGCCAACCGCATTAAATATAAACACGGAAGCCACAGTCAGTGGGGAGTAACTCCGAGTCCTCCCAGCCACGAAATGTCGAGTTTAATGAAACATGAATAACATAAAAGCAATGTATATGGAAAATACAAAACTTAAACATATATGATATGCTTTTCATGGTATGAAACAGATAACTAACAAATAACCTAGCATGTGAAAGCTATCATGTGAAACCGATGATAAACTATAACTCGAGGTAGGGAAGCTGGTATGCTAGCTCAGAGGTTCCTCTCAGAAACATGGCCGTGATACACTCAAACCCTAATCAACACGTAATCATGTGAATCAGTTAACAACCGGTAATCCAAACGCTATCAACCTTAGCCGGCTTGCATCTCACCTTCTAAGATTCATAGAATCATCAAACATGAAAGACCAATCCGTCTAGAAACAGGCATAAGTTCTTAG
>JAIUZE010015832.1:0-16700 GCA_022085475.1 Heliosperma pusillum | reverse complement strand
ATGTAGAATCGATTAACGAGTTAATCCACCGAATTATGTTAATGAGGGATGAATCGGCTTACCGTGCCCAAGTTGATATGAATTTGGATCTCGGAATCATTTATAATAGTTGGGTAGAGGTCACTATTTAAATGCTAAACTTGTTTAAAATGTTTACAAGTATTTAAAACGATAAATGTTAACATTTCCTTTATGTCTTAAATTTGTAGTTAACTTTGTACAATCGCAATGGCTAGTTCATCCAACACCAATGCTCCAACTCTCACAAATGTCTCATGGCTTCGATCCTTTATGGATCGATGCAAGTTAGAAAAGAATGGCGCTAATTTTGCCGATTGGAATGCGCAACTCCGCTTGGCCGCGGAAGGTGACGACAAGCTTCGTTACCTTACCGAAGCCTCTCCCGAAACACCTAACGAAAGGTCAACCGCCGCCGCAAGGCGAGCCTATGAGGCTTACCAAAAGGAAGCCGCCGCGATCAAAAATGTTTTGATCTTCTCTATGGAGGCCGATCTCCAAAGGAGTGCCATAAAGATGAGCACGGCCTATGAGATCTATGCCAAACTTGTGACCATGTTTTCACAAGCTCCTAGAATCGTTCAATATGAAACGGCATCCGCGTTTTTCGACATGAACCTTAAAGAGGGCCAAAAGGTTAGCCCTCATGTACTCAAATTGATTGAGCATGTCGAGATTCTTAAAGTGCAAGGGGTTGACATTCCCGAACAACTCGTAATTGACCGTGTACTACATTCCTTGGGGAGAATAAAGGCATATGTGATGTTTAGGGTAAACTACAATATGCAAAATATGCAAACCTCTCTCCACGAGTTGCACAAAATGCTTGTGCAAGCGGAGAGAGACATGGGGCTAAATGTTAGCACCACCAAGGATGTGCTTCTCATCAATAACAAGAGTAAGGGGAAGTTCAAAAAGAGTGCAAGCAAAGGGAAGAAGCCCTCCACCTACAAAGGCAAGGGAAAAGCTATTGAGAATAGCTTCCCCAAGCCTAAGAAAGGTGCCTCAACCGAGGACAAGTGCCATTATTGTAATGGCGTAGGGCATTGGAAGAGGAATTGCCCCAAGTATCTAGGAGATATCAAAGCCGGGAAAATTGTTTCCGTTGGTAAATTTTCATCCCTATCTTTTATGTTATGATCTCAACTTTGGTATATAGATACAAGTTGTGATTCTTACCCTTTTTAATTGTAATTAGGGCACCCAAGCAAGGACAAGGGCAAGGACAAGCAAGCCTAAAGAGATTCTTCAAGGGAAGCTAAAGTAGCCCCATGGATGAAGACATAAGGAAGCTTGGTCTCATTTTGTGTTGTCTTCCTTATTTGGGTTGTATTTTGTGATGTTGTTTTAGAAACTCTTTATTTCCTTGTTTGACAATGGAAATTTGTTTATTTCCTTTTATTAACTTTGGGTTGTAATTGGATTTTGGTGACTTGGTTTTCAACCCAAGTCACTCGGTTTATGAAACTTTTTCATTCTAAAACTTGTCATTATACTCACTTGATCTAATAACATAAATTAATCGACTCAAATTGATCACGCAAATATTATGATGATGGGATCATTATAATAAAAAGGCTAAGAATTCGATTCTCACTTTGAAAGATCAATTGCTAAGTCAAAATTGAGTTATTGAACTCAAAATATGGAATCTACCAAACCAATTGGCCATACCACTTATAAAGATAGTAATTGACATGAATATGAGTTCACCTCTTTAGCTCTTATAGAACTAGTCTATGTTGAAGCTAAGATTCGATGTCTTTACAAAGAAGTCTTTAGTAGATCACTTAAGGTCATGTTGTGATGCTTCTACCTAACTTACGAGTATGAGTACAAAATTGTTTGTGGCTCATAAGGCTATCTTTTAAGAAAATAGTTGTATTTTTCTAAAGATAGAGTGGGAGAAAATAAGCCACAACGAAAAACTAGTTAGGAACTAGTGAGAAAACCAAAAGAAAGTGTTCTTAGGTTAAACTCAAGACTAGTGAGGAGACCAAAAGAAAGCGTTCTTAGGTGAATCCTTAGACTAGTCTTGAGACCAAAAGAAATTGTTCTTGAAATAATAAGACTATGATCTATGAAGTGGAAGTACCTAGAAATTTTAAAAATTTGATTTTCTAACTTAAGAGACTTATGAAACTATATGGAATCTATGCAAAAAAAAAATGTTTTATTTGGAGTTGTCCAATTGTAGTTGCATAGATAGACATGTAGATGTCTTCAAAAGATAAGTTAACGCGTAACTATGCTTAAATCCAAATCATCAATAAAATACCTCTTATTAAGTGTGTACAAAATACACATCAAAACCACATGTCCAAATAGGGATTTGGAATAGGATGTGTACATGACACAAGCCTATTGTATGCATGTATCTACCTAGAGATTATGATGATCTTTTATTATAAGATATAAGAAGGGTTTCACTCGAATTGTCGAAAAGTCATGTATAGACATGAAAATCAGTGGGAGTTAAAGTCATGTATAGACATGAAGTTAAGTGGGAGTTTAAGTCATCATGTAAAGACATGAAGTTCAGTGGGAGAAATTGTTTTCCACGTGAATGACGTTTCACTCATTAAGAGTGACATATTCATATTAAGAGTGATTGGATTTTAATGTTGGATGAAAGAGGGCAACGTGTATACTAAAATCAAAATCTATTGTGGAATAGAAGATTTTAGCTTGGCATTTAAAAGGTATCTTATATTGATAAGATCCTTAATCTATTCAACAAGTTAAATAGGTTGTTTATGTTGATAAAAGTGGGATCACTATGAAAGGGTCATAGTCATCCACTGAACCTAAGAGTTGTTGATCACATGATATCGATCATGTGTGCCATACACGTACCTAAATAAATTGTATGCTGTGAGCATGACAAGCCAAAAGCAAATCAATCCATATGAGAGTAATTGGATAAGCCTACAAGAACATCCGTAGAGTTCTCGAGGAGAACTAGGGATACATTCTTGTGTTTGGTAGAGAAAATTTGATAATGTGGTAAAGGTTACACAAACCCAAATTTCCAAACTTATAAAAGGATTTATCGAAATCCTAGGCGTACTTTTGTTATAAAAGAAGCGAATAACTAAAAGGATGATTGAAGAGTCAATCATTATAAATTCTACAAATAGAGACGTAGTACATTATGATGAGAATAAGGTGGCTTACAAGGAGCTAATGGTAGCTCATTTCACCTTAATACCTATCAGTTATCATGATAACGAGTGGGAGTATCTTTCAAGTTAAAGAGCCCAACACTAGATAAGAGATCTAGACATGTACGTAGATGAATTCATGTTATTAGGAATAACGTTGGATGGAAGGAAAAAGCAACTCACAAGGTTGGAATAAATGAATATATGGTATATTCACTACCCAAGCCTTTATTGCATTTAATAAGATCGTCGTGAATTGTCATAGACGAAATAAACTTTCGATTATATGATATGAAGCAATAAAATTATGTTGATTGTTCATATATGATAATCACATTTATCGTTTGAGTTTTTAAAACTTGTTTTGTGCTTTGTTATATCCAAATGGATTGTAGAGACAATTTTGGACTCCATTAAAGTGGACTGATTTAACATAGCATTGGCCCATAGTCACTTATGTGAGGTGACATCTCGAAGTGACTAGATTGTGGTGCGATTGATGGCAAGTTCAAGTGTCATAGGGTCATAGGGATGACCAATCGATCACATAGACAGACTGTAAGGGACAATCTGTCGGGCAGTGACCGCTTATAGAATTCTGGCAATTCTTGTAGCCTGGTCGTGGCAAAGAGCTACTAGTATTCTTTTGAGTCAATTCTTTTACTAAAGACTGTTCGCCTAAGGTGGCACAGTTTCAGAGTGACTTTGATTTATGCTCTACGACCTTCGTAACTGGGGTCAAATGGGCATCTTTTGGGTCATGATGAGCTGTGGCTATGCAAAGGGAATAGTGCGATAGGAATTGTCCACCCCTTGTCAGGGTTGTTTTAAATCTCAAGGCCACTCGAGGAGGAGTAAGCTGAAAATGCGTGGCCACGCTCGGAAGGTATCTATGGTAGATAATTCCGGTCAGACAGTTACTCTCCAGATCGAGGAAACCACTCTTGATATGATCAAATGCAAGTACGACCTGCAAGACACCTTGCATTGAGTGGGAGATATTGTAATAGGACAAGAGAATTGGTGACGCACACTTGTCTCGGACAAGTGGGAGATTGTTGGAGTAAATGTCCTCAACAATAGTGCGATCACATAATTAAATCTCAATAATAAGAATACAAAGGGATGATGAATATTATAGTCAACTGGTCAACATAAATCGGTAACGATTGGCTCAATTGAGTTTGACGTTACTGTCGTATGACGGTGGTGATCAGTTGATCCCTTGAGGTCACACCTAAAGGACAATCCCCTAATCATGTACATTAATTAATTGTATAGTGATACAGATTAATTAATCCCTTAAAATGAACCAAGTTCAAATTGTGAGTGAGAAATATATCTTATTGTAATATGATTAAATAAGATTCATTTTAGTAATTTAATTGTTATATTACTAAGAATGCATTATGTTTATGAAACATTTGAGATAAGTTAATTTGGTTAATTATAATTACAAATTGTTGTAGATTATTTTAACCAAATATGAGAGGACCCATTTTATTTACATGTAATTATAAAATGTGACTTAAAATGTTAAGTCTAATTTATTTGTTATGAAATTGCATTTAAATTTGTTAAATGTACATTTATAAGCCTAATTACATGTTACATGTCACATGTCACACTTGTGACAAATGACAAATTGCAAAAATAAAATGGACACCCATATTACATGGGTACACCGGTTTTTGTGGTGTTGGTGGGTATGATTTTAGTTTGTATTTTATTCTAATTAAGAATTAGAACAAATCATTACTACAATAATCCATACACTCAACCTTACATTGTGAAGAACAATATGAAAATGACAACACCCCACCCATGTGGGTGTGTGTGGGTGACCGGTTTTGAGCAAGCCAAATAGGGCTTGTTTTTCCTCTTATTTATACTACACTCTACCTCATATAATTCACTCATGCAAAATCATTTCTTCTCTCTAACATCTCACTAAACTTGAGAAGTTTACATAAAACTTAGAGTTCATATTCTCTAATAATATACTAGTGTAGTATTAAGAGTTATTAGATCATTTTAAAGGGCTACTACATTTAATACTAGTGTAGTATTATTTTGTAGAGATTAAGGGTAGTCTTGGGTGCAACTAATTGGAGGTTTTCTATTTTGAAACTTGGAATTCATCCTCATCTTACTAGCTCAAGATCAATATTTGAAAGGAGTTCAAATATTGTGCCCATTTCCATATAATCAATGTAAGAAATGGTTCTTTCCTTTATATTTTGTTATGCATGCATAAGATTTATTTAGTTTAAGAGTAAACTAAATGTATTATGATATTAGAAGTGTCTAATATCGAGTTTAAGAAACTTACAGAAGAATGGGTAATGAAGCAAAAAAGACTCATTTTTCACACAAGGAGTTACAATGCAAACAATGGGTAATGAACAAAGAAGACTCATTGTTCACACAAGGAGTTACAATGCAAACAATGGGTAATGAAGCATGGAAGACTCATTGTTCACACAAGGAGTTACAATGCAAACAATGGGTAATGAAGCAAGGAAAACTCATTGTTCACACAAGGAGTTACAATGCAACAATGGGTAATGAGCAAGGAAGACTCATTGTTCACACAAGGAGTTACAATGTAACAATGGGTAATGAAGCAAGGAAGAAACATTGTTCACACAAGGAGTTACAATGCAAACAATGAGTAATGAAGCAAAGAAGACTCATTGTTCACACATTGAGTTACAATGCAAACAATGGGTAATGAAGAAAGGAAGACTCATCGTTCAAACAAGGGGTTACAATGCAAACAATGGGAAATGAAGGCAGACTCACACAAGGACTTAAAATGTAAACACTGGGTAATTAAGCAAGAAAGACTCATTGTTCACACAAGAAGTTACAATGCAACAATGGGTAATGAAGCAAGGAAGACTCATTGTTCACATAAGGAGTTACAATGTAACAATGGGTAATGAAGCAAGGAAGACTCATTGTTCACACAAGGAGTTTCAATGCAAACAATAAGTAATGAAGCAAAGAAGACTCATTGTTCACACAAGGAGTTACAATGCAAACAATGGGTAATGAAGAAAGGAAGACTCATTGTTTAAACAAGGGGTTACAATGCAAACAATGTGTAATGAAGCAAAGAAGACTCATTATTCAAACAACGAGTTACAATGGAACAATGGGTAATGAAACAAGGAAGACTCATTTTTCACACAAGGAGTTACAATGCAACAATGGGTAATGAAGCAAGGAAGACTCATTGTTCACACAAGTTGTTAGAATGCAAACAATGGGTAATGAAGCAAAGAAGACTTATTGTTTACACAAGGAGTTACAATGCAAACAATGGGTAATGAAGCAAGGAAGACTCATTGTTCACACAAGGAGTTACAATGCAAACAATGGGTAATGAAGGATGACTTACACATGAGTTACAATGTAAACAATGGGTAATGAAACAAGGAAGACTCATTGTTCACACAAGGAGTTACAATGCAACAATGGGTAATGAAGCAAGGAAGACTCATTGTTCACACAAGAAGTTGCAATGCAACATTGAGTAATGAAGCAAGGAAGACTCATTGTTCATATAAGGAGTTACAATGTAACAATGGGTAATGAAGCAAGGAAGACTCATTGATCACACAAGGAGTTACAATGCAAACAATGAGTAATGAAGCAAAAAAGACTGATTGTTCTCACAACAAGTTACAATGGAAGAATGGGTAATGAAGCAAAAAAGACTCATTTTTCACACAAGGAGTTACAATGCAAACAATGGGTAATGAAGCAAAGAAGACTCATTGTGCACACAAGGAGTTACAATGCAAACAATGGGTAATGAAGCAAGGAAGACTTATTGTCACACAAGGAGTTACAATGCAAACAATGGGTAATGAAGCAAGGAAAACTCATTGTTCACACAAGGAGTTACAATGCAACAATGGGTAATGAAGCAAGGAAGACTCATTGTTCACACAAGGAGTTATGATGTAGAACTTAGTCGATTTAGACTGAACAGTTCAACGAACTGTTCGTTCTAGTACTGTAATGACAAGTTATATATTTGCAACGAAATTATACTGTTTTGTTGTAGTATTTTTGTAATACTAAGAACTGAAATTAAAGATAGAAATGGGTGAATCTCGCTCTCCGCCTCGCAAGGTACGAGCTTGACACACTCGAAGGCAACCTCGCAAGGCTGTCTTATTTCTTTGGTCTCACAAGAACAAAGAAGCAAGCTCACAATAATGTAAACTCTCAGATTTTTGGATTCATAAACTGATTTGTTTACATGGGTTGCTTTGGTTTATATAGACCAAAGCACATACAAAAGCACCTACTTTATCTTACACAATCTAAAACATTAAGGTCTAAACATAAGCCTAGGTACTAGACAATCCTCCTAGCTCTTGATTTATTGATAAAAGAGTTGGACCAGCTGCATTTTCTGAGATAGCACAAAAAGGGAGGAATCAAAAGAGCCTTTAAGTCCAATAGAGCTTGTTTTGCCAAAAGGGGAATATTGAAAAAGATGTGTGAGCTGCTGGACTAGGCTTGCACGACTCTCAAGACACCTACACGGACAGCAAAGCAACATCAACATGACCAGTAGCTTCTTCCCCAATGTCCCATTTCAACATCGTCACAAAACTCGAGCCAAACTTGAAACCACTTACGATGTGAGCTGCGTTATGGCTAATGAGGACCTCCTTTCCATTGTTGAGTAATGCTCCTGCATCATTCTCCCCTTCTTTTTGAGAAATTTGCCTCAAATTGTCGTCATCCTGATACGGGGATAGGTCTCCCACGTTGAATGTAGCACTCACGCCCCCATATTCACTTGGTAACTCGAGTTTGTAAGCATTTGGACCGTAGCATTCCAAGACTTTAAACGGACCATCTGCTCTTGGCATAAGCTTATTCTTCCTCTTAGAAGGAAATCGTTCCTTCCTCAAATGTAGCCATAAAAGATCTCCTACTTTGAACACGGGCTGCTTGCGATGTTTGTTTGCATTCTCCTTATACTTTGCATTTGCCTTCTCAATTTGAGCTCGAACTTGCTCACAAGTACGAAGAAATGTAGTTTGCCTATTTTTTGCTTCAAAACTCATTAGATCTTTCTTTGGAATCGGAACCAAGTCAATTGGCAGAAATGGATTGACTCCATACACAATTTCGAATGGAGCTCGACCAGTAGTAACAGATGGAGTTCGATTGTAAGCAAACTCGGCATGTGCAAGTTTAACATCCCAATCCTTCGTGGTCTTGCTAACTAGTCCCCTCAACAAACTTCCAAGGGTGCGATTTGTTACTTCGGTCTGCCCATCGGTTTGAGGATGGTGGGAAGTACTAAATAGCAGCTTCGTCCCCATCAAACGCCATAAGGTCTTCCAAAAATAACTAAGGAACTTCACATCTCGATCCGATACAATGGTAAGAGGTATCCCATGTAAACGAACCACTTCCTTATAGTACAAATCAGCAACATTCGTGGCATCATCGGTCTTGTGACAAGGAATGAAATGTGCCTTCTTTGAAAACCGATCAACAACAACCATTATCGAGTCTTTACCACGCTGAGTTCTAGGTAACCCGAGTATAAAATCCATACTCACTTCGCTCCAAGGCTGTTTCGGGACTGGTAATGGCGTATACAACCCCTTAGAAAATGAACTCTTCGCCTTTTGACACACAACACATGCAGCAGGAGCTGGGGCACAGGGCAGGGCAGAATCCAACAAGGGGGATCAAGGGGTGAGCATTGGTAACCAAGGGGAGGTCTACATGGGCATCCAGGGGTCAATCTGGGGACAAGGGATGGGTAACAAAGGGGATAATTTCAAACTGATAAGTGCTAACCAGGACCAAGTCACAATGAGGGTCCATGATAGCCAAGACACGAGCCAGGACATGAGCCAAGACACGAGCCAAGCTAACCAAAGACAAGCCTACCCACACCCAACCAGAAAATCACAAAAACAGCCTACAACAGCCACTTGGAGAAGCCATAACTACCACCACACTTCAAACCACCAGCTACCACCAAGCCCAGCTAAAACCTTACCCACCTAGGTCCAAAAAAGTCCTAGGGAACCAGTTCCAAAACACAACACAACTACCCTAAAAATCCAAATCAAAACAGCCTACCTAAAGCATAAAGCATAAAGCAGTCTTTCCATTTCTAGCTAAAAACTGAAAGACTATCTCCAAAAGTCTTTCCTTGTCTTCCCTACTATTAGAACTACTGCAGAAGAAGGTCAAGGAGCATTGATGAGCCTCGTCCACAAGCTTCAAGCCAACACCAAGCAACAAACACAACCTGGAGCATGTCACTATCAAATGTCTGCATTTTGTCTGTTTTCTTTTGTATTGTCAGCCTGTATTTGTAGCCAGTATTTTGTTATCTTTCAGCAACTAATCGTGGCCCTTAGATGATCCTCTAGGGTTGTATTAGATCAAGCATTGAGGCCTATATAAGGACCCATGCTCTTTTGTACAAGGCAGTTGTTATTGAATGAAAAAACTTGAGCATTGTTCTCATTTCTAAAATCTTTCCAACTTATGCATTGTCTTGGTTGAAAGTCAGGCCAGATAACTTCCTGTGCTAGGCTGTGGTTGTTGATCTAAGTCTGTGGCAAGTTAGATATCCCTGTGCATAGACTGTGGGGTGTTTGCTTGTTGTTTAGTTCAAGTCTGCTTACCTGTGCTTGGCTGTGGTAAGGAGTCTTAGCTAGTCTAGTTTGTTGTTTGATTCCCTGTGTTGAGCTGTGGGAGTTGAGTAACATCCATATCCAGTGCTAGATAGGAGTCTAGGGTCCAATTCCTAACACACCCCTATAATATCACTGCAATTCTGGCATCAGAGCTTTGGTTGTGAGGCCATTGTTATCCTAACTACAACAAAAACACAAAAAAAATAACCCAATGAGTGAAGAGAGGCTTGCAGGTATTGAAGGCAAGGTGGATCAGCTAGCAGGCACTGTCAATGTAGTGTTGGCTGCCTTGAACACTGTCATGGAGAACATTGCTCCTCCACTGAGGGGAAGACCACCCCCTAGAGGCAGAGGCAGAGGTCGTGGCCACATGGGCATGGGAAGAGGACAGCCCCTGCAGGAGGAAGAAGGGTCAGACTTAGGAGAAAGCAATAGAACCTATGAGGAGATTCCAGAGCACACTGACAAGCATCTCAAGGTAGAAATTCCTGAATTCTCTGGTAGTTTAAACCCTGATGATCTATTAGAATGGCTTAGGGATGTTGAGAAGGTATTTGAATACAAAAGTTACTCTGATATTAAGTCTTTTAAAGTTGCTGTGCTAAGATTGAAAGGGTATGCATCCCTATGGTTTGACAACTTAAAGCACCAAAGGATTAAGGAGGGTAAGGAACCTCTTAGGTCTTGGTCAAAACTGAAAAAGAAGATGCTAAACAAATTTGTCACTACAGACTACACCCAAGATCTGTTCATTAAACTATCCAAACTGAAACAAGAAGAGAGGTCTGTAGAGGCATACCTAAGGGACTTTGAGCAATTGACTCTCCAGTGTGAGGTCAATGAGAAACCTGAGCAAAGGATTGCCAGATTCTTAGAGGGTCTAGATAGGAGCATTGCTGCTAGAGTAAGGATGCAACCTTTGTGGTCCTATGATGATGTTGTCAACCTGGCCTTAAGGGTTGAGAAAATGGGGAAAACCAAACCAGCTCTACCTAAGCCTGTTACTAGACCTGCATACAAACCTTACAGTGGTATTAGGATGGGAGAGACCCCTAAGACAACCAGCCAATCAACCACAGACAAAGGAAAAGGAGTTGTGAACTCTAAACCCAACCCCACCCCAACTGAGAACAAAATCAGGTGTTTCCAATGCCAAGGTTATGGCCACTTTAGGAAGGATTGTCCTTCTAAGAGAACCATGACACTTATGGAGGTAGAAGAGTGGGAGAAGGAGGGATTAGTTGAGTATGAGGTTGATGACAGCATGGTGTTAGAGGTAGTGACAGCTGAGGAGGAACCAATGCGGGACTTGGTCATGGCTCATCCTGACACAGGCCATAACTTGGTCCTATGGAGGGTCATGCACTCTCAACATACTCCATTGGAGGATGACCAGAGGTCTTTGATATTCAGAAGCAGGTGCACCATTCAAGAGAGGGTATGCAACTTGATCATTGATGGGGGGGAGTTGTACCAATGTGGCTTCCATCACCCTAGTGAACAAGCTAAGTCTGATTACTCAAGAGCATCCACACCCCTATAAACTGAGATGGCTTAACAAGGGGGCTGAGGTGAGGGTTGATAGGCAATGCCTGGTGCCATTCTCTATTGGGAAGATATACCAAGATGAAGTATTGTGTGATGTAGTACCAATGGATGCCTGTCACCTACTACTAGGGAGGCCTTGGGAGTTTGATAGAAACACCACTCATCAGGGTAGGGATAACACCTATAGCTTCAGGCATGGGGGAAAGAAGGTAACTTTGACACCGCTACCACCCAACCAGAGGAATTATGGGAGTCCCAATGTGCCAGAGGAGGTCAATGGGGTGTTGTTTTTATCAGAGGCAGCTATGATCAAGGAGATGAAGCAAGAACAACCTGTGACCATCTTGCTATCTAAGGAAGTAACAGAAGGGGAAGGTTCCAAGTTGCCAGCAGAGGTTGAACCTTTGATCTTGAGATACAAGGAGGTCTTTCCAAGAGAGTTACCAGATGGACTACCACCCCTAAGAGGGAGTGAGCACCACATTGATTTGGTCCCAGGTTCTGTGCTGCCAAATAGGCCAGCCTACAGGAGTGACCCAACTGCCACCAAGGAGTTGCAGAAGCAGATTGAGGAGCTTATGAGCAAAGGGGTTGTGAGGGAGTCCCTAAGCCCTTGTGCTGTACCTGCTCTACTAGTGCCTAAGAAGGATGGCACCTGGAGGATGTGCACTGACAGCAGGGCAATCAACAACATTACAGTCAAGTATAGGTTCCCCATTCCAAGGCTAGATGACATGCTTGATGAGCTAAGTGGAGCTCAGGTCTTTTCTAAGATTGATCTAAGGCAGGGTTACTATCAGGTGAGGCTCAGAGAGGGGGATGAATGGAAGACTGCATTCAAGACAAAACATGGTCTGTATGAATGGCTTGTCATGCCATTTGGACTATCCAATGCACCAAGCACCTTCATGAGACTTATGACAGAAGTGTTGAGGCCTTGTTTGGGCAGGTTTGTTGTGGTTTACTTTGATGACATCCTAGTGTATAGTAGCAGCAGAGGGGAACATCTCAGGCACCTTGAAACAATCTTTGGGATCTTAAAGGAGCAGAAGCTGTATGGGAAGCTAGAGAAGTGTACCTTCATGGGTGAGGAGGTTGCATTTCTAGGGTACATTGTGTCAGGAAGAGGAATCTCAGTTGATCAGGAGAAGGTTGCAGCCATTCAAACATGGCCTACACCTAGAACCATCACTGAGGTGAGGGGGTTCCCTGGGTTGGCTTCATTCTATAGGAGGTTCATCAAGAACTTCAGTTCAGTTGTAGCACCCATCACTGAGTGCTTGAAGAAAGGGGAGTTCCAGTGGACTGAGGAGGCCCAACAATCTTTTGAGAGGATCAAGAGGTTGATGTGTGAGACTCCAATCCTTAAACTACCTGACTTTGATCAGCTGTTTGAGGTGGAATGTGATGCTAGTGGGGTTGGCATTGGGGCAGTGTTGATACAAGGGCAAAAGCCAGTTGCTTATTTCAGTTAGAAACTGAATGGTGCCAAGCTCAAGTACTCCACTTATGATAAGGAATTCTATGCCATCATCAAAGCAGTCATGCATTGGGGGCACTACTTGAAGCCAAAGCCTTTTGTTCTGCACTCAGATCATGAGGCATTGAAATATATCAGTGGCCAACACAAGCTGAATCACAGGCATGCCAAGTGGGTGGAGTTTCTACAATCCTTTACATTCTCTAGTAAGTATAAGGAGGGGCAACAGAATGTTGTGGCAGATGCACTGTCAAGGAGGCATTCTTTGTTAGCAGTCATGGAGCAAAGGGTGTTGGGGTTTGAATTTCTGAAAGAATTGTACAAGGAGGACCCTGACTTTGCTGAGGGATGGATCACACAAACTGGAGGAGGAAGGACTCAAGGGGGGAAGTACATGCTGCAGGAGGGGTTCTTGTTCCAAGGAAACAAGCTATGCATCCCAAGGGGTTCTTACAGGGATCTACTCATCAGGGAAGTACACTCAGGAGGACTAGGGGGACACTTTGGGGTTCAAAAGACACTTGAAATACTGCAGGATCAATTCTATTGGCCCAGGATGATATGGGATGTTGAAGTTGTCCTCATGAGATGCTCCACATGTCAACAAGCCAAGAGCTCTTTCCAGACTGGACCTTACACTCCACTACCAGTGCCAAACAAACCTTGGGAGGATGTGAGCATGGACTTTATTGTTGCACTACCCAGAACACAAAGAGGTAAGGATTCTGTAATGGTTGTTGTTGACAGGTCTAGCAAGATGGCTCACTTTGTGGCTTGCAAGAAGACTGAGGATGCTGCAAGTGTTGCTGAGCTATACTTGAAGGAGATTGTGAGGCTACATGGAGTTCCTAAGTCAATAGTTTCAGACAGGGATGTTAAGTTCATGAGTTACTTCTGGAAAACACTATGGAGACTCTTGAAGACCAGGCTTTTGTTCAGCACTTCTCACCACCCTCAGACTGATGGCCAAACTGAGGTCACAAACAAGACTCTAGGGAGGATCTTGAGGTGTCTGGTAAGCAAGTCCTGGAAGGATTGGGACTTGAAGCTAGCTCATGCTGAGTTTGCTTTCAACAGAGCACCCTCATCTGCAACAGGTCACAGTCCATTTGAGGTTGTCTATGGGATTAATCCTCTTATGCCACTGGAATTAGCTAATATACCAAGGGGGGAGGTGAACTTTGATGCAAAGAGGAGGGTTGAGCAGATGGTGAAGCTTCATGAGTCAGTCAGAAAGCAAATAGAAAGGGCAAATGAGAGGTACAAGAAACAGTCCAAGGTTCCTAGGTCCAAGAAGGAGTTTGTGCCAGGGGATTTGGTGTGGCTCCACTTGAGGAAGGAGAGGTTCCCAGCCAGGAGGAAGAACAAACTCATGCCTAGAGCTGATGGTCCATTTGAAATCATAGAAAGTGTTGGTCCTAATGCATATAAGGTTGATCTACCAGGAGACTATGGGGTTCATGGCACTTTCAATGTAGGGGATCTCAGTCCATACTATGGGGATTCTGGAGATGAGGAGGCTACAGGCTTGAGGACAAGCCCAATTCAACCAGGGGAGGATGCAGCAGGAGCTGGGGCACAGAGCAGGGCAGAATCCAACAAGGGGGATCAAGGGGTGAGCATTGGTAACCAAGGGGAGGTCTACATGGGCATCCAGGGGTCAATCTGGGACAAGGGATGGGTAACAAAGGGGATAATTTCAAACTGATAAGTGCTAACCAGGACCAAGTCACAATGAGGGTCCATGATAGCCAAGACACGAGCCAGGACATGAGCCAAGACACGAGCCAAACTAACCAAAGACAAGCCTACCCACACCCAACCAGAAAATCACAAAAACAGCCTACAACAGCCACTTGGAGAAGCCATAACTACCACCACACTTCAAACCACCAGCTACCACCAAGCCCAGCTAAAACCTTACCCACCTAGGTCCAAAAAGTCCTAGGGAACCAGTTCCAAAACACAACACAACTACCCTAAAAATCCAAATCAAAACAGCCTACCTAAAGCATAAAGCATAAAGCAGTTTTTCCATTTCTAGCTAAAAACTGAAAAACTATCTCCAAAAGTCTTTCCTTGTCTTCCCTACTATTAGAACTACTGTAGAAGAAGGTCAAGGAGCATTGATGAGCCTCGTCCACAAGCTTCAAGCCAACACCAAGCAACAAACACAACCTGGAGCATGTCACTATCAAATGTCTGCATTTTGTCTGTTTTCTTTTGTATTGTCAGCCTGTATTTGTAGCCAGTATTTTGTTATCTTTCAGCAACTAATTGTGGCCCTTAGATGATCCTCTAGGGTTGTATTAGATCAAGCATTGAGGCCTATATAAGGACCCATGCTCTTTTGTATAAGGCAGTTGATTATTGAATGAAAAAAACTGAGCATTGTTCTCATTTCCAAAATCTTTCCAACTTGTGCTTTGCCTTAGTTGAAAGTCAGGCCTGATAACATCCTGTGCTAGGCTGTGGTTGTTGATCTAAGTCTGTCGCAAGTTAGATATCCCTGTGCATAGACTGTGGCGTGTTTGCTTGTTGTTTAGTTCAAGTCTGCTTACCTGTGCTTGGCTGTGGTAAGGAGTCTTAGCTAGTCTAGTTTGTTGTTTGATTCCATGTGTTGAGCTGTGGGAGTTGAGTAACATCCATATCCAGTGCTAGATAGGAGTCTAGGGTCCAATTCCTAACACACCCCTATAATATCACTGCAACACACTTAGCCACGATTTCTTGAACATCTTTAATCATCTTTGGCCAATAAAAATGCTCACTTACAATTGCGTAAGTCTTGTTAGAACCGAAATGACCAGCTATCGCTCCTCCATGAGCTTCACGAATTAACAGCTCTTGAATCGAACTTTGGGGAATGCAAAGTCGATTTCCCTTGAATAAAAACCCATCTTGCAAGGTATAAACTCCAGTAGGCTCAAGTATTTCTTTAGAAAATGATGGATCAGACTGGTACAGCTCCTTAATGTGTTCGAATCCCAACAATCTCGCATCAAGCTCAATCAACAAGCAATGCCTCCGAGAAAGTGCATCAGCTACAATATTTGAACTCCCCGTTTTATACTTTGATGAGAATGTAAATGATTGCAAGAACTCGACCCATTTGGCATGTCTCGGATTCAATTTCTGTTGCCCGTGAATATGTTTAAGGGCTTCGTGATCGGAATGTAACACGAATGGTTTTGGGCGTAAGTAATGACTCCAATGCTCAATGCCCTCACAATGGCATAGAACTCTTTGTCATATGTCGAATAGTTCAATCTCGCACCACCTAATTTCTCGCTGAAGTATGCAATGGGCCGCTTCTCTTGGACCAATACAGCACCAATACCCACACCACTTGCATCGCATTCGACTTCAAACAGTTAGTCGAAGTTTGGGAGCGCCAAAACAGGTCCGGAGCACAACTTACACTTCACTTCTTCGAATGCCTTTTGGGCACTAGGAGTCCACACAAACTCCCCTTTCTTGGTTAGTTCTGTAATTGGGGCCATGATCGAACTAAACCCTTGAATGAATCGCCTATAGAAGAATGCTAACCCATGGAAACTTCGAACCTCGGTTGTTGATTTAGGTACTGGCCAGGCCTGAATTGCATCGACTTTAGACGGATCCATACTCACACCATCTTTACTAACAATATACCCAAGAAACACCACACTCGGTACCATGAACATACACTTTTCAAGCTTGCCACATAGTTTCTGTTTTCTCATTACTTCGAACACTAACCTGAGATGCTGCTTGTGTTCCTCTTCATTCTTGCTATAAATCAGAATATCA
>JAIUZE010015830.1:0-12325 GCA_022085475.1 Heliosperma pusillum | reverse complement strand
TCGAATTGTCGAAAGTCATGTATAGGCATGAAGTTAAGTGGGAGTTAAAGTTATCATATAAAGACATGAAGTTTAGTGGGAGAAATTGTTTTCCACGTGAATGACATAACACTCATTGAGAGTGACGTATTCATATTACCATTTTGAAAAGAGTGGTTGGATTTTAATGTTGGATGAAAGAGGGCAACATGTAAACTAAAATCAAAATCTATTGTGGAATAGAAGATTTTAACTTGGCATTTAGAAAGTGTCTTATATCGATAAGGTCCTTTATCTATTTCAACAAGTTAAATAGGTTTTATATGTTGATGAAAGAGGGATCACTATGAAAAGGTCATAGTCATCCACTGAACCTAAGAGTTGTTGATCACATGAGTACTAATGTTTTCGCCATTAGGCCAATCATGTATGCCATTACATGCACGTACCTAAATGAATAGTATGCTAGGAACATGACAAGCCTATAACAAATCAATCCACATGAGTGTCATTGGATAGCCTACAAGAACATCCATAGGGTTCTCAAGGAGAACTATGTATTCATTCTTGTGTTTGGTAGAGAAAACTTGGATATGTGGTAAAGGTTACACAAACCCAAATTTCCAAACTTATAAGGTTTCATCGAAATCCTAGACGTAACTTTGTTATACAAGAAGCGAATAACTAAAAGGATGATTTCAGAGTCAATCATTATAAATTCTACAAATAGAGACCTAGTATATTATGATGAGGATAATGTGGCTTACAAGGAACTAATGGTAGATCCTTTCACCTAAATACCTATTAGTTATCATGGTAACAAGTGGGAGCATCTTTCAAGTTAAAGAGTCCAACACTAGATAGAGATCTAGATATGTACGTAGATGAATTCATGTTATTAGGAATAACATTGGATGGAACAGGTTGGAATAAATGAATACAAGGTATTTAATAAGATCGTCATGAATTGTCATGGACGAAATAAACTTTAGATTATATGATATGAAGCAATAACATTGTGTTGATTGTTCATATATGATAATCACATTTATCGTTTGAGTTTCTAAAACTCGTTTTTGTACTTTGTTATATCCAAATGGGTTGTAGAGACAATTTTTGACCCCATTAAAGTGTACTGGATTAACATAGCATTGGCCCCTAGTTGCTTATATGAGGTGACATCTCCAAGTGACTAGAGTGTGATGCGATTGGTGGCAAGTTCAAGTGCCATAGGGTCATAAGGGATGACCAATCGATCACATAAACAGACTGTAAGGGACAATCTGCCGGGCAGTGACCGCTTATAGAGTTTAGGCAATTCTTGTAGCCTGGTCGTGGCAAGAGCTACTATAGTATTCTTTTTGAGTCAATTCTTTGACTAAAGACTGTTCGCCTAAGGTGGCACAGTTTCAGAGTGACTTTGATTTATGCTCTACGACCTTCGTAACTGGGGTCAAATGGGCATCTTTTGGGTCATGATGAGATGTGGCTATTCGAAGGGAATAGTGCGATAGGAATTGTCCACCCCTTGTTAGGGTTGTTCTAAAATATCAAGGCCACTCGAGGAGGAGTAAGCTAAAAATGCGTGGCCACCCTCGGAAGGTATCTATGGTAGATAATTCCGGCCAGACAGTTACTCTCCAGATCGAGGAAACCACTCATGATATGATCAAATGCAAGTACGACCTGCAAGACACCTTGCATTGAGTGAGAGATTGTAATAGGACAAGAGAATTGGTGACGCACACTTGTCTCGGACAAGTGGGAGATTGTTGGAGTAAGTGTCCTCAACAATAGTGCGATCACATAATTAAATCTCAATAATAAGATTACAAAGGGATGATTAATATTATAGTCAACTGGTCAACATAAATCGGAACGATTGGCTCAATTGAGTTTGACGTTACTATCGTATGACGGTGGTGATCAGTTGATCCCTTGAGGTCACACCTAAAGGACAATCCCCTAATCATGTACATTAATTAATTGTATAGCGATACAGATTAATTAATCCGTTAATTTGAACAAGTTTAAAGTGAGAATTATATCTTATTGTAATATGGTTAAATAAGATTCATTTTAGTAATTTAATCGTTATATTACTCAGTATGCATTATGTTTATGAAACATTTGAGATAAGCAAAATTGGTTGATTATAATTACAAATTGTTGTAGATTATATTAACCAAATGTGAGATGACCCATTTTATTTACATGTAATTATAAAATGTGACTTAAAATGTTAAGTCTAATTTATTTGTTATAAAATTGCATTTAAATTAGTTAAATGTACATTTATAAGCAAAATTACATGTTACTTGTCACATGTCACATATGTGACAAATGACAAAATCACAAAATAAATTGGACACCCATTTTATCATGTATAAACCGGAATTGACAAGGTAGAGTAGTGTTTAGGTGTTGATTATTGTTTTAATTAAAGAATTAAGCATAATCATTACCTACCTAAAAACTAAACGTAAGCTACTTTCTTGTTAAGAACAAAAAGCAAAAAGCACCCATTTTTGGGCATGCTTGGCCGGCATGCATGTGAAGAGGACAATAATTTTTCCTCTTATTTATACACTACATCATTATGATAATGTGTGGGAAGCTTATCTCTACATCTCTCTATAATACTTTTCTTCACTAAAACTAAAAGTTTTTCACAATAACTTGAGTCTATATTCTCTAATAGTTTACTAGTGTAGTAACAAGAGATTATTATTCATTGCAAGGGAGACTACTATGTTATACTAGTGTAGTATCTAATATAGTGATTATAGGGAGTTGATTTGGGTGAAACTTATTGGAGAGTTTCTAATTTGAAACTAGGAGTTCATCCTTTGATTTATACCTCAACAACAAGAATAGGAAAGAGTTCTATCTTGTGCCCAAAATCGTTGAAAATCAATGTAAGGAAAACGTTTCTTCTTATTTTGTATTGTTTATTTATGCATGCATAAGATCATATAGTTTAATGAGTAAAATAGTTGTATAATGATATTAGAAATGTCTAATATCAAGTTTAAGAAACTTACATTGGTTGGGCTGTGAGTTTTGGTAGAGGTTTGTATTGTATTGGTGCAGTAGGTTGGGTTTTTAATTTCGAGGGAAAACTTTAATATTCCGTATTCTTATAATGGGGTACTCGGTCAAATAGGATGTAGTCGACCGAGTACGTTGGGAGTGTTGCTTAGCCATGCTTCTTCCTAGGTGGCACTCGTTTGAGTGAGCGAAGCACTCAGTCGAGTATCGTGTACTCGACCGAGTGTTCTGGTCGATTTCGTACTATTAAGCGGTTTTGAATATGTTGATTAAGGTTTATAAAATCATTTCGACGGTTTCCCTTATCTTTTAGCAACTTCACTAATTACATTCCAAATCATCCTAAATCACCCTAATCATCTCCAAGCTAGAAATCATTGTCATTGAGCATTCGGGATCCTTCCTTTCGCATCGATCGTATAGTAAGTGTCTATCATTTTTATCAATTTAGTATTGTTGACTAACTTTGTAGATACCCTAGTCTGAGTTATCATTTTAATGGATTAGTTGAGATAGGTTTTGATAGTGGTTTATTGAATATATGATTGTTAGGTGAAGACTTCGTTGAGGAACGATTCTTACTTACCTTGACTGTGCTGTTGATGGGAAGTGCTTATGCGGTAGGGTTTCCCTACTCAGTATGATTATGTGATTGTTGTTATAACGATTGATTATTGATATGCTTGATATGATGATATATTGACTGTGGTTGTCGGATTGCGATTGTCGGATTGCGATTGTAAATTGTGAGCCATGTCGGGAGATGATCTCATCCCCATGTTTTACCTCTTGTGACTCCCCTCACAATAGGAATGTACTAATCAACGAACATGGTTCGCTCGTTGCGATGAGCGGAAATGTTGATGTCCATTGTTGCTGTCCGGCATCGGCAGGGGTGGGTTAACCGTCGCGATGGAAACCTAACAACTCGTTGCGATGAGAGTCACTTGTCTTATCGGAGTTTGGAGATGATGGTGTATGGTTTGCGATGCTTGTGATGTTACTAATGTTATTGACTTTGATTGTTGCATAATTGAACTGACCCCGTGTTTTTTTTCTATACTGTAGTTATCAATTGGGGAATGGTGAGCAAGAGTTTAACAGGTAACCTTATATGAGCTAACTTATGGGTCAGCTGGGGGTGCAGCGCAACGATGATTTATAGCTCCCACCAAGTCAGAAAATGTTGAGTCTTTTGACATTTTGGATTTGAGAGTCATTTGTATTACATTTGATTTTTGAATTATTGTAATCGCTTAAACAATCCTTTATTATAAATTGATGTGTGCTATTTTTTGTATGATTTTACTCCTTGATTTAGCTCAGTTTTCCATGTCTCTTTAAAGTGATTATGTGAGCTAATATTGTTCTCTAGGCATTTCTCGTATTCAATTAATTTTTGTACGTAAAATGACAATTTCGCGGCTCTTTCCTATCAATCCGAGCATTTATCTTAAAACACAAAGATAGAAGAAGCGAGTCTTGACAAACTAGACGTATCTCGATATTATTCACTTGTACCGAAGAAGAATAAATGAAGTCAGACCGCATGCCTACGAAGAATTGACTAAATGAACAAAGCTAAGCCAAGGTGAAACCGACCCCTAACCTTAACCATTATGCCATGGGGTAAATGAAAGTCAAGGCTATAGATTCAAACAAGTCCTAAAGGTTGGAAATCACCTCCTCTATCGGGTTAGGAGTATGCGGATGCGTGCAATGAAGAAAAACAAAGCAAAAGGACGTAGAAACATGCGTCCCCGATCAGGGACACCCAATCGGGTTCGCGGATTTTCTAGTCGCCTCTCGTTTGAGCTCCCTCCATTTAAATGAAGCTATTGAATGACAATGAATTCACGCGTGTTATATGTCCTATATAAAGAGGGGGAGGGGGATTGCAAGAAGAGCAGAACACAACTCACGCAAAAAAGTCTCATATACATTTCCTTACTTTTTCTTATGTTTATCTCAATAGAATTGTCCTAGTTTTTGTATTTTCTAAGTCTAGTTGGAAGAAGTTTGTTTGCTTGGGTATGATATAAGTTTCTATGGGCTGATCATACTTTACTTCAACCCTTAATTAAGTAATAATTCTATACATAGTTACTTATTGTCATTTCTCGTTTTAATTCAACTAAAACACCTTAAATCTCTTGTTTAAATAATAGTTTGCAATTGTGATTATTTTTTGTAGTTCCTTGTTGTTATCATTTCATCATCACTTTTGTTAAGTTTATCACCATTACTCATAATCTAATGTGACTAGTTTATCATCACATCTAAACATGAGTAAGTAGATTAAATTCTAGCGTGTAGGGTAGCCATGTTAGACTAGTAAATTGAATTCGTTAGAAAAGGAATTATTGCTTTTGAAACATGGTTCTAATGCATGCTTCATTTGTATTGTTGGTTAACGATTTTTGATCACAATCTTTGACTGAATAAGACGTTCTTTCATAAGACCGAGAGACGGGAATTGAATAGACTAAGCATAGTATTATAGTTCAAACTAGTTAAATGTGAAAGCTCGCCAGAAATTGACCCATGGTAGCAACAATTCGAAAAATGTTGTAAGACCTAAATAATGAATCAATTCAATTACATGCTTTCTAAATTTCAAATTTCACATAAACTAATCTACATGTGTGAACCTATCTTCCTAGAACTTTTGTTATAATTGTTAACATCATCTTTTCACTTTTATTTTAGCTTATATTTTGTCCCCCAAAACTCTATAACAATCTTCGTCTTAGATAGAACCTTTATCACAAGATTATCACAAATGTAACTTCCGTCTCCATGAGATGAAACCCTTGCTTCCCTAATTACATTTACTTTTTATTAACCTACTTAGGGGTTATTATCTTTGATTTGGGTACGCGACAACCCTATCATATATGTTGTTTAATTATGGTCCATTTAATATGTGTTATGTCGGGCAACCGAGATGGTAACACTCCCATTTACTATGGTTGGCCTTTGCAAGGCACATTGGTAGATGGCGATGTTACATGAATTAAGTAAGCTAGACACCAGTTGAGCAAGATAGAACTGTTGTGTATCTGGGTTAGCTTCCATAACCATTTAATCACCAATGGCTTTTTCCAGCTCATTATTTGCCCAATATCAAACCCACCCTCAAGCTTCTTCCTACACATTTTTTACTACATCATAAATATATGCTTCCTCCCCTATCCTTAATGCCCACATAACCTGTCTACATATTTGATCAATGTTTGCAATAATCTCCTTAGGTAAGAAAACGCAGGAGCAGTAAAAGCTTTTTGCACCAAACATGACAGAATTTAACAATTGGATAGTACCTGAATAAGATAAAGTTTGATGTCCACCGATTAACATGAGCTTGAGTCTTCCCAATCAATCCATGATACATATCTGCAGTGAGCCTCAAAGTATGCAAAGGCGTACTCAGATATTTGAAAGGAAAGCCTTCATCAACATAATAAGTAATAAACCGAATTATCCTTCTAGTCTCAGGTGATACCCCTCCAAGATATATGTTACTCTTTCTATCATTAGTTAATAAACAAGACCAAGTTCCAAAGAGTTTTAGAGTATCTTTAACAGCCAAAGCAGAATGGAGATCACCCCTTGCAAAAACCAGTAGGCCATCATCAAACATAAGGTGGGTGGGTCCAATTTTGACACACTTTGGGTGATAACTAAACCCATGATACACAGATAGATATCTTAGCTTCCTAGATACCCAACAGGACATCCATTAATATCAAAGAAAATCTAGGACAAAATATACAGCTCATGATGAAGTTAATGAATTGGTCAAAGAATCTAAGGCAGGGAGGATTTGGGCTAAAAACGACCAGTTTATTGAGTCAAATGTCTTTTTACAAACAACCTTTATTATACACATGGATATAATATATCTCCTAGTATATTCCTTAAATAATTCTTGAATAAGCATGGCATTGTCACTATTAATCCTACCATGTACAAAAGCTGCTTCGTTCTCCCCCACTATAGTAAACATGACAATATTAAGCCTATTAGTCATGGTTTTGTATATTACTTTACAAAAAGATATAGGGTGATACTCCATCACATATTTTGGACTAACAGTGTGACACCCCGTGATAATGCAATAAAGTAAACACATGGATTGGAGTGGAATATACGAGATTTTAACAACTTTAAAGGGAAAGCCGTGATTGTCACTATATATTATAATACCAAAAATTACTTAAGAAATGTTAAATATAAAAATGTAATTTAATTAAATGGAAGGGATCTCGATCCATTAATAAATACATAAAAAAATATAAAATACAACGCGTAGGTCATTCGTTATAAGTACATCGCTCGCTAGCTCACTCGTCACAACCCCATGTAAACACGAATCTGCAACCTGTTCATTCATTAAAAATGAATGCCACAGTCAGTGACGAGTAACTCGGGGTTCTCCTAGCCATATCACACTAAACCACACATAAAAACGCTAAGTAGAGCAATCGTATCCAGGAAGAATACATAGAGCCAGCACTAGCAGAGCTAGATGAAGTCAACCTAGACGCGCTGCATCCACAGTAGACTGTTCTAGTCAGATTAAAGTCGCGAGGAACTTGTTTGATTGTTAAGAGCCAACGCAGATTGCGTCGCTTGGTCGCACGATGATATGATGAGGAGTTTGCTCCAGAAAGGAACCAGGTCATAAACTAGGAGGTCGAAAATCTACTGTCAATAGCCAAGATTAGAGAGATCAAGTATCCATAATGCCTATCTAACGTGGTGGTAGTTCCAAAGAAAAATGGCAAGTGGAGGGTATGTGTTGACTTCACATATCTAAACAAAGCTTTTCCAAAGATCCTTTCCCACTGCCACACAAAGATGACATGGTTGATGCCCCTACAGATAACGATATGCCAACATTCGTAGATGCTTGGAGTGCATACAACCAGATCAAAATACATCCAGACGACTAGAAGAAAACAACAATCAGATTAGAACAAGGCATATATTGCTACAATGTAAATTAAAGCCTTTAAGTTTGAAAATTTTTTGGTCCACCTATAAGAGATTGGTAAACATGATGTTCAAAGTGCAAGTCAGCAACACCATAGAGGTATACGTCGATAATATGGTAATAAAGTCAAAACAAGCCCTGCAGCATGCAGAGCACTTGGCTGACACATTCAGCATCCTGAGAAAATATAAGATGAAGCTGAATCCATCATAGTGAACCTTTGGGGGTTCATGCGGGAAATTCTTGGTGTACATGGTGACCTAGAGGGGAATTGAGGCTAGCACAGAACAAATCAAAGCCTTACTCCAGCTGGAGTCTCCCCAAAACCAAAAAGACGTGCAACGCCTAACTAGAATAGTAGCAGCTCTCAACCGTTTTATCTCGAGATCCTCAGATAGGTGCTGATTATTTTATGATATACTCAGGAAGAGCCAGAGATTTGAGGGGTCAGAGAAACATGAAAAAGCATTCCGCACACTGCAGCATTTGCTCAACATTTTACCACTCTTATCAAAATCAGAGCCAGGAGAACCTTTGGTCTTTTACCTATCAGTAACCGAAATTGCAGTCAGTGTTGTACTAGTCCGAGAACTAGAAGGAGCCCGGTATCCAGTATACTATGTTAGTAAGTCTCTGCTTGCCGCAGAGACCAGGTATATATCACTTTAAAAACTTGATTTTGCGCTTGTTACAATATCTTATAAACTGCGTCCTTATTTTGAGTCCCATACTATCTCTTTGGTAACCAACTACCCCATGAAAACCATCATGAGAAACCAGAATTATTTGGAAGAATCGCCAAGTGGTCCGTTCACCTCAGTGGCTACGACCTAAAGTTCCTGCCTCGTATCGCCATAAAATCTCAGGGTCAAGCAGACTTTATATCCGACTTCAGCCCTACCCTCCAGACTCAGGCATAAAAAGCTATCCTCACCCTAGAGGAGGACAAAGGCGAACAAGTGTGGTATTGAATATGGATGTCGCCTCTAACATGAGAGGGCCGGAGTAGGTCTGTTCCTAAGATCACGTTTGGAAGACCTCATAGTACAACCAGTTTCATGCGAGTTCAAGGCGACAAACAACGAAGCACAATAAGAGGCATGTAGCGACTCGCACCTTATCTTCAACCATTTGAATGAGTCATATTCAACCAGAGACTCCAAAAGAAAGACTTATCCACTACAAGAAAAGGATATATTAGCGATGGATATTTTGCGACGGATATGAAATCCGTAGCAAAAACATACTTGCGACGGCCTTGCGACGGATATTCCGTCGCAGATCTTTTTCACATATGGCTCCCAACTTTTTACATGGCGGGAAATTATGCGACGGATAGTCCGTCGCTAAATGAGATATTGCGACGGACTTGCGACGGATAGTCCGTCGCAGAAGTAAATAATTGACTGACAAATTGACCAAAGGAAGGCGACACGTGGTTTAGTTCTGCGACGGAATTGCGACGGAAATTCCGTCGCAGACTCTTTTATATGATTGAACTCGCGTCTCTTCGCCTTTACCGAAATCATTTGTTTTAAACCTAAATCCCCAAATTGATGACGACGACAACGACGACGACAACAACGACGACGACCACCACAAAGACCACCACGACGACCCACTAAATTCTTCCCTCCTCTCTTTCAGGTCTCTCTCTCTTTCTTCTCTTATTTTTTTTTCATGTGTTTTGTTCCCCCCGGCCACCCACCGGACCACCCCCCTCCTTTTCCGCTTCCCTTCTCCGCCATTTCCCCTTTTCCCTGCCCCTGGTCGGACCACCCGCTGCCACCCACCGAACCACCCCTCATTAGTTTAATTATTATTAACTTTAAGTTTAAGTTTATATTAAGTTAATTAGTTTAATTATAATTATTAGTAAGTATAAGTTATATTGATTTATGTTAATTTTTTCTTTTGAATTAAGTTTAGTTATTATTAAGTATATAAGTCCAAGTTTTTATGTTTGCGTTATTTTGTTTAAGTTTAATTGTGTTTATTTATTTTTGTTCATCTATGGTAGACCTAGTACCCGTTCAAGAGTTATACATTAGGTGTAATTCTTGAATAGTCCCCGTTTTGGGACTGTCTTTGAATCTTTAATGCCATTTAGGTGGTAAATACTAATCATTTTTTTAATTGTTATTTGACGATTAAGTTTGGTTGACAGTTCCTTTAATGTTCTCTGAATACATATGGAGAGTGACAAGTCATTCAACATTGTGTATTTGGAGAACTGTAGGGAATTGCTGCCGAATTTTCGTCTCATAAAAATTAATTAAATGATTAGTATTTACTAATGGTATGAAAGATTCAAAGATGGGTTTAGGTTGGAGAGATAAGGACCCCATGAACTCGAATATTATTTTTTTTTTTTGCAGGTGGAAGATTTTGTTGTTATTGTTGTTGTTGTTGTTGTTGTTGTTGTTGTTGTTGTTGTTGTTGTTGTTGTTGTTGTTGTTACGTTGGAGGTTGGAGGTTGGAGGTTGGAGGTTGGATGTTGGATGTTGGATGTTGGATGTTGGATGTTGGAGGTTGGATGTTGGATGTTGGAGGTTGGAGGTTGGAGGTTGGAGGTTGGAGGTTGGAGGTTGGAGGTTAGAGGTTGCAGGTTGTTTGTTGTTTGTTGTTTGTTGTTTGTTGTTTGTTGTTTGTTGTTTGTTTTTGTTGTTGTTGTTGTTGTTGTTGTTGTTGTTGTTGTTGTTGTTGTTGTTGTTGTTGTTGTTGTTGTTGTTGTTGTTGTTGTTGTTGTTGTTGTCGTCGTCGTCGTTGTCGTCGTTGTTGTTGTTGTTGTTATTGTTGTTGTTGTTGTTGTTGTCGTCGTTGTCGTTGTCGTTGTTGTCGTTGTTGTTGTTGTTGTTGTTGTTGTTGTTGTTGTTGTTGTTGTTGTTGTTGTTGTTGTTGTTGTTGTTGTTGTTGTTGTTGTTGTTGTTGTTGTTGTTGTTGTTGTTGTTGTGTATAAGTAGTTATTGTTGTTGTTGTGTATAAGTAGTTATTGTTGTTATTGTAGCTATTAGTAAACTTTTAGTTCTTGTTGTAATTGTTTTGAATATTTATTTAAGTCGATAATAATAATTATAAACGTGTATGTAGATTTGAAATGAAAAGAGTACAATAAGCATGCGATGTATGAAAGATTGGATTGTAATAAAAAATTAAGGCAGGAGTTTGTCATGGGTGTTAATGAATTCATTAATTATGTTAAGAAACAAGAAGATGATAATGAAATTATAGAAGAGGAGGAAGAAGAAGCTCAAGTAGAGGACAATAATGAGGAGAAGGTAGAAGAGGAGGAGAAGGAGGAGAAGCGGAAGGAAGACGGAGTAGAAGATAAAGAGGAAGATAAAGAGGAAGAAGAAGATTTTATAGACTCTCTTTTTAAATACAACATTTCCGAAAACCAATATTCAAGTAGTGATGATGAATAAGACTATTTCTAATTCGTATATTAGTTGAAAATACTTTTTTCTAAATGTATGGGCGTTTGCAAAACAATTTTATTTGAGCTGTTGACAGTTATTTTTATTATTCATTAATACCAATATATAGTTTCTTGTCTTTTAATTGTACATGTTTGTTAATTTATGACAACTTTGAATAGTTTAGTTTTTCTCTATATGGCGGGCGGACGACGAAGAAGAGGTAGTTGTAGTAATGTAGAAAACAGAGCGCAGGAGGACGAGAATGAACAAGTGAATGACAGGAACGTGCCACCGACACAGGTGGATACTACTACTCGCAGAGTCCGCCTCGATCCGGATGAGGAAACAGGTGTATGGTAAGACTAGTTAACTTTTACTTTAATTGTTTAATTATAATTATGATTATTCAAAAATCATAATATTTATATATAATGTATTTAACTATGATCATTAATTTCAGGTTCAGTGACTCAGATGTGGTTAAACTGATTTCGCAGACCATAATCTGCGGGTACAAGGAGCATGCGCCAAATTGGAAAGAGGCGTCAAATAATTTGCGGTCGTCTTGGTAGAACTGGTTTGAGGTATTATTATTTAAAATATTATAATTATAACTATTTAAATTTGTTTTTCTCAATTTATCTTTTCATTGATTTTTATTTTTTTGTTTATTTACTTAATATTTTCCTAACTTTATGTTTTTAATCATGACAGCAAAGGGTTTCTTTCGATCCTTGCCATACAGATATGGTAAGGAAAGCTTGGGAATACGCCATGAAGACCCGTTTACGTCATATGATCTACCGAGCCTCGCAGAAAGACGAGGAGCACAGGCCGAGTTGGATTCCTTTGGACTTATTTAGAAAGCTTAAGAATA
>JAIUZE010015828.1:0-14067 GCA_022085475.1 Heliosperma pusillum | reverse complement strand
TAACTATGGATCTTGATCAAGATTATCATAATGACGGTTCTAATTATGTTAATTATGTTGTTAATGATGTTAATGGTAGGGAGGTTAAGGAGGTGGAGGAAATTAGGGCATTCTTGGAAAGGTGTGGGGTGAGTTTTAGTAAGACGGTTTCGTCAAGTGGGGGACGCTGTGCAATATGTTTAGAGACGGTGGCGGAGATGGAGGGTGGCGGTGGTGAGACGGAGGTGGCTAGGTTGCCGTGTAATCATGTATTTCATGGAGATTGTGTTGTTGAGATGGTGGTTAAAGGGGGTGCTACTCATGTTTGTCCTTTGTGTCGTTTGGAGCTTATTGTTGGTCAATGTTAGTAAAACTATTATGTTGTGTTTTTGATTAGTTGTATTAGTTTATGTGTATAAAATTAGTTCAATTAATCATTTATTAGTTGTATGTATGAATTATGATGATCAACTTATATCATGGCTCACAAAGAAAGGGCTTGTTGATCGGTGGATCTATAGCGTGCTATAGGTTACTTCTTGTATACCCGATTAATTTGTACTCGTACTTGTTAATTGAATTGATTTTTATTTGCTATATTAATCTTGTGATCATAGTTGTAGAAAATTAATTGCGAGCTTATAGATACTTTGTGAAAGAGATCAATATAGGTCGATTAGAGTGGTATAAGGCTATAGGCTAGTGATATATCCTAAAGGAAAAATAAAATCCGATACTTCCTATTATATATTGAAGGCGAAAATTACGTTTAAAAAATCTATTGAAATACGCTAATTATAGGTTATGTTGGAGGTGATTAGAGAAAGATAAATCACAAAGGAGGAAAAGACAACTTATGGAAACAAAGATGGTTATGGTTATTTTGAAAAGGGGGGAAACATAAAGGAGATTCGTAGTGACATCCGTGGTGGTTGGAACTTTTGAAGTTAAGTGGATTCCGAGACGTTGGTTTACTTGGGTGTTTGTCGACAGACTGTAGTATGAGGGTGAAGTTTTTGATTTATGCCAAGGTTAATTGGGGTGCGGTAGGCCGTAGGGATGATGATTATTTCGCAATAAATAAACATCAAGTTAAGTTTGGATCTATTTAACACAAATTCTCATTGAAGACAGCTCATATTGTCTTCAATAAAGACGGGTCGAATCCTTTACACAAGGAGCCAAGCAAAAAGGCAAGTGAAAATCTATTTAGTTTCCACTTGCCCTCCCACTTAATTACTTGTGACTTCTGAGAGGGGATCCATCTATATCTCATCTTTTCAAACCACTAGCCTAAAGTTCTCCTTCACTTCACCCGTAAATATTTCCAAGTATGCGTTTGATTTTGCATAAATACTTTCTTTGGTACTTTGGTTATTATGGTTGCTCAACCGGTAAAAGAAACGGAGAGCCCATCACTACAACTAGTTGTATAGTTTATGAACTGCACTGCTTACTCTTGGTCACATGATACTCCCTCCGTCCAAATCAATTATTTACGTACATTTGATTAAAATACTCATAAAAATATAAATAATCAATTGGAACGGAGGGAGTATCCAAGCTCTTTAGCTTGTCGCAAAACATTATCCGCTTATTTTGATCTTCTATTATATCGGAATTGATGTCCGTTCAATTTTTCCTAGCTATTATACCGAATTTTAGATTAAGCTGACTATTTAATCACTACAACGATATCTCGGAAAACTGACGGTTTTTCTGACGGAAAAAAAATTCCGTCAGTAATTTTTTATGATTGACGGACTACTGACGGAATACTGACGGAAAAATAAAACTGACGGATAATCCGTCAGTAACCGTCAGTATAAAATGGCGCGTTGACTAAGTCAAAGGCGGCAAAATTCACTTACGGGTACTGACGGAATGTCCGTCAGTAAACACTACCACTGACGGAATTTCCGTCAGTAAAATGGGATATTAATGACTGAATTTCCGTCAGTATATAATAATAACAAGTCAAAGTGAGTGACATTATTATTGCCTCAGTCAAACTCATTCTTGACGGAAATTCCGTCAGAAATTGCTTCGAAAACTCGGGAAGCTGACGGAATCCTGACGGAATTTCCGTCAGGAAACTTCTGTTTATGTAAAAATCGCACGAAGAACTCGGTCATTCTTCATTCATATTTCCCCCAAAACCTAACCCCCAAATCAATTAAATCCCCATTTCCGACCACCGGCTACCTTACTACCACCGTCTAACTTCCTCCGGCTACCACTTTCCGACCACCACATCCTTGGTAAGTTTAATTAACTATTTCATTCTCTCTCTTTTCTCCTTTTGTTAATTTATCTGTTGCTTATTAGTTGTTTGTTGTAGATCCGACGACCACCACTAGCTACCTCCTACCGTCGACCACCACTACTGTCCAATAGCTACTTGTCGCCGCCGCATCTTGTCGGAAAGTGTTTGTTTATTTTCATCCTTAGGTAATATATTTACCTTTATTTTTAATTTCGCCCTCCGTCTTAATCATTTGTTTGTCTTTAATTGACGTAGGATAGTAGCCATTATTTTTTTTGTTAATGAAATTTTTGTTGTCAATTTAATTTCGCCTTCCGTCTTAATTATTTGTTTGTCTTTAATTGACGTAGGATAGTAGCCATTATTGTTTTTGATAATGAAATTTTGGTTGTTGTTAATATAATTTCGCCATGCGTCTTAATCATTTGATAATAAATTTTTTGTTGTTGTTAGTAGCTAGTTATTACATGTGTTTTGTATGTCCAAATTATTACATGTGTTGATATTGACTTAGTACCCGTTCAAGAATTACTCGTTAGGAGTAATTTTTTAATAGTCCCCGTTTTGGGACTGTCTTTCTACATTTCAAGTCACTTAGGTAGTAAACACATAACTTGTAATTTATTAATGAGGAAAGAGTTTGGTAACAATTCCTTTAATGTTTTCTGAATGCATATGTTGAGTAAATATTTATTCAACATTGTGTATTTAGAAAACAAAGGGGAATTGCTGCCGAAATTTTTCCTGATTAATAAATTACAAGTGGTGTTTGCTAGTGACTTGAAACGTAGATTGATGAGTTTAGGTTGGAGTGATAAGGACCCAATTGAAGAAAATTAATTTTACTTGTTGATGAAAATTAATTTTACTTGTTGTTGTAGTGGTGGTGGTTGTCAGTGGAGATGGTGGTTGTCGGTGGAGGTGGTGGTTGTCGGTGGAGTTGGAGTTGGTGTTTTGGTGGTGAGGAGAAGTGGAAATTTTTTTGGGTTTTTTTAGAGGATTGAAGAGAGATGAAAGAGGTAGAGAGAGAGTGGAGGATGTGAAAATGAAAGAAAGAGTGTGAGGGAAGGGTATAAATACTAGGGTTTGATCACTACAAGAATATAGTGTATTAGCGACGGAAATTTTGCGACGGATATGTAATCCGTAGCAAAAACATACTTGCGACGGATTTTGCGACGGGAATTACTAGTTGCGACGGATTTGCGACGGATATTCCGTCGCAATACATTTTCACATATGGCGCCCAACTTTTCACATGGCGGGAACGTATGCGACGGAATTGCGACGAAATATCCGTCGCTTAACAAGATACTGCGACGGACTTGCGACGGATAGTCCGTCGCAGAGGTGAAAAATTGACTGAAAAATTGACCAAAGGTGGAAGACACGTGTTTTTTTCTGCGACGGAATCTCCGTCGCAATACCTTATTTTGCGACGGAAAATCCGTCGCAAAGGTGAAAAATGACTGCCACGTGTTTTTTCCTGCGACGGATTTGCGACGGAAATTCCGTCGCAGGGTCTTTTAAATGATTAACCTCGCGTCTCTTCCCCTTTACCGAAATCATTTTTATTAAACCTAAATCCCCAAATTGACGACGGCGACGACGACGACAACGACGACAACAACAACGACGACGGCCACCACAAAGACCACCACGACGACCCACTAAGTTCTTCCCTCCTCTCTCTCAGGTCTCTCTCTGTTTCTTCTCTTATTTATGTTTTTATTTGTTTTGTTCCCTCCGGCCACCCACCGGACCACCGGCCGGACCACCCCCCTCTTTTTCCCCTTCCCTTGGTCACCCTTTCCCCTTCCCCTTTCCCCTGCCCCTGGCCGGACCCCGCTGCCACCACCGGACCACCCCCTCCTTTTCCCCTTCCCTTTCCCTTTCCCTTTCCCTTTCCCTTTCCCCTTTCCCCTGCCCCTGGCCGGACCACCCTCTGCCACCCACCGGACCACCCCTCATTCTTTCCCCTCATTGATGAGTATTCAAGTTGTGAATATGTTAGTAAGTTACTACCTTTTCCCAAATTTTGATTGAAAACGGATCGACCCGTCTTAAGTTTAAGACGGATTAAATCTTCCTCATAAAGGGCAAATAAAGTGTAAGTGGGTTATCTCCTCACTTATCTCCTCACTTAAGTTTAAGACGGATTAAATCCCCCTGCCGCCGCCCCCACCCCACTGCCACCCTCCCTCCTTTGAATTGTTGTAATTATTAATATAGATAATTATTATTACTCCCTCCGTCCCGGTCATTTGTCGTGCTTTACTTTTGTCACAATTATTAAGGAAATGTTGTTCATATATGATAGACTTAGTACCCGTTCAAGAATTACACATTAGGTGTAATTCTTGAATAGTCCCCGTTTTGGGACTGTCTTTGAATCTTTTATGCCATTTAGGTGGTAAATACTAATTATTTTTTTAATTGTTATTTGACGATTAATTTTGGTTGACAGTTCCTTTAATGTTCTCTGAATACATATGTCGAGTGACAAGTCATTCAACATTGTGTATTTGGAGAACTGTAGGGAACTGCTGCCGAATTTTCGTCTCATAAAAACTAATTAAATGATTAGTATTTACTAATGGTATGAAAGATTCAAAGATGGGTTTAGGTTGGAGAGATAAGGACCCATGAGCTCGAAATATTGTTTTTTTTGCAGGTTGAAGATGTTAGATAGTTGTTGTTGTTGTTGTTGTTGATGTTGTTGTTGTTGTTGTTGTTCTTGTTGTTGTTGTTGATGTTGTTGTTATTAGTAAACTTTTAGTTTTTGTTGTTATTGTTTTGAATATTTATTTAAGTCAATAATAATAATTATAAACGTGTATGTAGATTTGAAATGAAAAGAGTACAACGAGCGTGGATGTATGAAAGATTGGATTGTAATAAAAAATTAAGGCAGGAGTTTGTAATGGGCGTTAATGAATTCATTAATTATGTTAAGAAACAAGAAGATTACGGTAGATGTAAAGAAATTAGGTGCCCATGTGTAAAGTGTTGAAATAGAAAATTTTTAGCCGAACAAGAAGTACGAAAACACCTAGGGCTTGGGGCTTTTGCGATGACTATTATGATTGGGTGTGCCATGGTGAGAATTTTCCCGTTGAGGAGAGGTCTGACAATCCTTATAGGGATATGGTGGAGGATGCGTTGCGCGACAACATTAATCAAATTATAATGGAAAATGTTGACGCCGAAGTGGTTGATGAATCTCTAAATCCTAATGTACTAGCCTTCTTCAAAGTGTTGGAACATGCCAATAAACCGGTGTATGAGGGGAGTCGTCTCTCGTTGTTGCAGTTAGCTTCACGGTTGGTAACTTTAAAATGTGAATACAATTTACTCCACAAATGTGTAGATGGATACAAATTTCATTAATGGATACAAATTTCGCACTTTCAAAGATGGGTTAGATTTGGAAAAATCTACAATAAATAATGGAGTATGTGTAAGTTCGACTGAGGGAGCTGACTACTATGAAACACTCAATAAAGTTGTTGAATTGTCGTACACAGGTGAAAAAAGCACATATAATGTTATTTTATTCAAATGTGATTGGATAGATAATTCTGAAAAAGGAATGCAAATGCATAAGGATTATAAACTTGTGGATGTTAATCGAAGCAGAAAATTTCCGAAATATGATCTATTTGTGTTGGCTTATCAAGTCGAACAAGTTTATTATACTTCATATCCAAATATCAAAAGAGATAAAGATAAGTGGTCAGCAGTATTCAAAACTAAAGCCAGATCGCATGTTGATGCACCTATTGTCGACTCTGCGTTTCAAGAAGATGTTATTAGTAGTGAGACACTACTATCAATAATTGAAGTGGCAGATGATAATGAAATTATAGAGGAGGAGGAAGAAGAAGCTCAAGTAGAGGACCATAATGAGGAGAAGGTAGAAGAGGAGGAGAAGGAGGATGAGCAGAAGCGGAAGGAAGACGGAGCAGAAGATAAAGAGGAAGATAAAGAGGAAGATAAAGAGGAAAAAGAAGATTTTATAGACTCCCTTTTTAAATACAACATTTCCGAAAACCAATATTTAAGTAGTGATGATGAATAAGATTATTTCTAATTCTTATATTAGTTGAAACTACTTTTTCTATATGTGTGGTCGTTTGTAAAACAATTTATAGTTTTTATTATTTCTTAATACCAATATATAGTTTCTTGTCATTTAATTGTACATACATGTTTGTTAATTCATGACAACTTTGAATAGTTTAGTTTTTCTCTATATGGCGGGAGGACGAAGAAGAGGTAGTACTAGTAATGTAGGAAACAGAGGGCAGGAGGATGAGAATGAACAAGTGAATGACAGGAACGTGCCACCGCCACAGGTGGAGACTACTACTCGCAGAGTCCGCCTCGATCCGGATGAGGAAACAGGTGTATGGTAAGACTATTTCACTTTTACTTTAATTGTTTAATCATAATTATGATTATTCAAAAATCATAATATTTATATATAATGTATGTATTTAACTATGATTATTAATTTCAGGTTCAGTGACGCAGATGTGGTTAAACTGATCTCGGAGACCATAATCTGCGGGTACAAGGAGCATGCGCCATGTTGGAAAGAGGGGTCAAATAATTTGCGGTCGTCTTGGTGGAACTGGTTTGAGGTATAATTATTTAAAATATTATAATTATATCTATTTAAATTTGTTTTTCTCAATTTATCTTTGTTATTGATTTTTTATTTTTTTATTTATTCACTTAATATTTTCCTAACTTTATGCTTTTAATCATGACAGCAAAAGGTTTCTTTCGATCCTCGCCATACAGAGATGGTAAGGAAATCTTGGGAAGACGCCATGAGGATTAGATTGGGTGTGTCTCATAATCTCAACCTTTCATTTTGTTTTAATCCTAGCCTCTCATCCTCTTGAATCAAGGGCTTGGATGAGGACTCATGGACTCACTCTTTGGGAATAGACTCTCTTGATCATATTTCACCAGGTGCGTGAAAACTGTTAGATGCATGAAACTGACTAATAGGTGCATGAAAATTAATAAATCATATTTCACCTCAATTTCCGTCAGTAACATATATTTTTTTCGACCAAGATGTATGTTACCTAGTCATAAAATTCTACGCCGAACCCAAAAATGTCCTTATTTTTTAAAAATAAATTTCAAAAGACTGAGTTCTCACGGTTCTCATTATCTTAGTGGTTCTCACCGGATCCCAATTCTATATATATATATATATATATATATATATATATATATAGAGACCGGATCCGGTGAGGCAGCTAATTATGGCGAGGCGGCTAGCCTCACCAAATTCATTCATTAAACTTGGACTTTGTTTGTTTTGTGAATCTCAGACCTTAATATGTGAATCTGAGACTTTGTTTTGTGAATCTGAGACCTTATCATGTGAATCTTAGACTTTGTTGGACTGACACCTAATTTCTAATATGCATTGGGCTGAAAAATTGTTGGGGTCATTCCTAACTTTTCATTTGACCCAAAATCATTTCTCTCTCTAAAAAAATAAAAAGCCCAAAACACTTAACCATCTCTCTCTAAAAAACTAACAAAAAATATATCTTCATAAAATCTTCATAAAATCTTTATAATATCACAGATTGATATCTTCATGCATAAATTTAGGTAACTCAATCAATCATATAAGTTTGTTAATTGCATCATTCAATCAATTGCATAAATTTAGGTAATTCAATCGATCATTCATTCAAATTTTCGAGAGAAGACGAAGATTTCCAACAATCAATTGCATAAGTTTATTTTTGATCATTCATCTAGGTAATTGATCATTCCATCAATCAATCAAAGACGAAGATTTCCAGGTATTTTTCAGTTAATTCAATCCTAAATCGATCATAAATCGATGATATAACGATCGATTGATATTTCCTTGATGATAAAAGGCTTGCGATTTACTTATTACATTATTTTCGTCGATTTGCAGCTGTAATTGCTATGGAGATTGTAGATATCGCAACGGTTGCTGATAATACAACGGTTGAAACAGGTATTTTTTTTTTTTTACGCTGATTAATGTTTTATGAATCATAGATTGTGTTTTATGAATTCATATGTTAAGTTTGTGAATCTGAGTCCTTGTTTAGTGAATATTGAAGCTTCATCTGTGAATATATAAAAGATAATACTCTGAAACTTGATCGAAATTAATAAGATCATGTACTTTGCTCGTTTCCTTATTTTGTGAATCACAGTCCTTGTTCAGTGAAACTTAGACCTTGTTTGATCATCTAATATATAAAAGAGTGACGTATATTAATGAAATATATTCATGCTCCTCAAAATAGTCACTTTCGTATACTAATGAACTTACCTCAAAATAGTCACTTTTCGTCCATAAACTTTGATCATCTAATGCACTCAACCACTTCAGCACAAAACCTCCACAATCATAACTAGATTCACAAAACAAACTCTTAGATTCACATAATTAGGTCTGAGATTCACAAAACAAAGTCTTAGATTCACAAAACAAGTTCTCAGATTCACAAAAGAAAGTCTTAGATTCACAAAACAAGTCCTCAGATTCACATAATAGGTCTGAGATTCACAAAACAAAGTCTTAGATTCACAAAACAAGTTCTCAGATTCACATAATAATGTCTGAGATTCACAAAACAAAGCGTCAGATTCACATAATAAGGTCTGAGATTCACAAAACAAGGTCTAACCCAGATTGACATACCTTGTTGTTTGTTGTGGAACATCCAAATTGACAACTTCATTAAGGTGCATGTACAGCAAATATCTGAAAGACTCTCCAAGAATTGTTGCAACATTGTACAACTGAAAAGAAAGAGGCAATAAAAGATCAAATATATTTTCGGGGTATACTTTTAAAAGCTTAAAAACAAATATTTTGGAAAAAAATCATACAATCTCTGAGGCCTGGTGGTTGTCTTCATCCACATTTATACTTTGCATAGAGTCAAGGATGAAATTCTTTCCCTGCTTTAAGTCGCAGATACAAGCCCACCAATGCTTCAACTTCTTGCAATGGAAAGGAATAAAAACCTGAGAAAGTAAATGTACATCAGAAACCAATCAACAATACTTGTGAACAACAGTAAATAAATAACAAAATGAATAACATAACTGACCATGTCGATATGGCTACCATCAGCTGGAATGTATTGGGGCTTTATGTATTGACCCCAAATCTCCGGGTTAGTCTCTGCATCAACAGCCTGCATCTCACAAAAAGGCAATTTGTACAATTTTTTCGAAACAAATTTAAGAATGCAAAATACTTGAATATCAACGTCTAAAGGATTTGACGCTCACATATACTGTTGTTGGCAAGTAAAGCACATTTGATCTACCCACTGTGCGCTTAATCCCAACAATATCAATGATCTACAAAATAAAATTGTGTTAGGAAAAAGAGACATCGAGTGAATCATCCAGTTTCACGAAATCAACTTAGTTTCACAAACTAAGATCTAGGATTCACAAAATAAGGTCTGACATTCACCAAATAAGGAAACATGCATAATATTTACCTGATCCATAATAAGCCCACGCGATGTAAGGCTCTGCAACGCATCTCTAGTGACCTCCATCCACGGAGTGGACACCAGAACCTCACTTAATTATTGAACAAATGCAATTAGTACATATATCTCTCAAAAAAATTTTTGAAAAAAAATCAAAGAAAAAGTGTGACATTACTATGCAATTGCCTTTGTTCTTCTCCCAACACAAGTCACCAATTCCTTGTCAGTGAAAGGTAGTCCCAAAGAGGAACTCAATTCTAGTGCATCTTTTTCGACTATTTCTTTGGATAGGTTCCCAGAACATGTAGCAATTTGATGGCACACCCTCAATGCAAAGCGCCTGAGCTGAGCTTCCTATTAATGCAAAAAAAAACCAAAGGTTTCAAAAAAACTGTGGAATATTAAAGTTGGTGCAAATGTATAAAAATTAAATTAGATGTTGAAAAGAAAACTTACAGTATTTACGGTTATTAGAGAATTAGTTTTGTTCCCTTTGTAATTCTCCAATATGTTCAGCAAATAGAGGCCATTATCAATTTGATTGCATTTCAGAATTGATTTTGGGACAAACACTTCAGGCATTGCCATCGAGGTAAGGCCTGTCACTGATGGCAACTTTGATTGAAGAAGGTTGATGAGCCTGTCTTGCTGTATGAACAAAAGAGTAATTAGTGAGAGAAATTACAAAGGTCATAGACTCAGAACGCAGTCCCAAAGTGGATACAAGAGACGTACCGTGGGTTTATAAAAAGGAGTGTAATCAACAGATATGTCTTTCATGGGATGGATGATTTGGCATTTGCAAGATTCTGGTCTTAGATCGAAACAAAACAAGAATGGTGGGCATGAGGGAGCGATGATTGGAGTCAAAATCTGAACGACAGAAGAAAAAATGCACTGAATTAAAAAGATAAGTCCACCTTCTCATCTATATTTTAAAAATAAACGTAAGAATAGATAATAAAACCAAATAAAAGACTTACTAATTGCGTTGCAGCAACATCAACATTGTCCAGACACTGGAACAAAAATAGCATCATGTGTGAGTAATGGTTATAACTGAACTCCATGTAAAATGGGGTTATTGAGAAGGGGTAGTAAGACAAACACTAACACTGTCAGTGGAATGTGGCACAAATAATCGACAAGCAGAATCCCGTGATCTCAAGCTCTCACCACTGTTTAGGATTTCACACCACACATTTATCACATAGGGAGATACTTGATCACCTTCAACCAAACTCTTCAATTGCCTCCTTGTCAATGTCTGGGTTTCACTTTTGAAAAGAATCTCCCTGGAAACATAGGTCACACACACATTTTAAGTAAGTTTCACAAAATCACCATCCACTTTCACAAAACAAGCTCCAGGATTCACAAATTAAGCAGTAAGTTCAGGTTTCACCAAAAACACCTAACAGTTTCACTAAATCAGGTCCAAGATTCACATAACAACATCTAAGATTCATATAACAAGGTCTGACATTCGCAAAATAACGTCTGAGATGTACCAAATAAGGAAAAAAATGTAATTTTTAACCACTTATGATAAGATAAATACCTTTCATCAAGTGATTCCACAAGGATGAAATCCAATACATTCTTCTCCGCTTGAGTAAAATCCTTGAGAATATTAGTGTTTCTTTGGAGATACGGAGATCGATAGACTTCTGCTGGAACTGTAGGCCTCTTGTTACAAACTGTCTTCACACGAACACCTCGACGAGTGTAAACAGCTGGAGTTTGTGTTATATCAACTAGATCTACTTCCACTTCCACTGTGGGCTCAGAATGGTCAGGTTTAGGTTCGGCTTGATCAGATTCAGGTTGATCAGCTTCACCATAAGATGTGGAAGGTTCAGGTTGAGGTTCAGTTTCAGGTTGACGTTGAGGTTCGGTTTCAGGTTGAGGTTGAGGTTGAGGTTGAGGTTGAGATAAAAATTCTTCGGGTTGAGATAAAAGATGGTCATCAAGTGGTAGGAGCCTAAAGGATGGGCATTCTGGTTTTGGTGGTGAATGATGTGGTTGTATTGGTTGGAAGGCTTCATCCATAATCTCCAGTGCCGCCAACAAATCAGCCTCAGACCACCCAGTAATTCTCTCCGTATTCTCGGCAATATTCACAACATCACAAGACAAAATATTCTCCTCGTTCTGCTCATGCTCCTCATTATCCCCAATCTCCTTCTCCTCCACAGTCTTCCCATTATCCTCATCCTTCCTATTATCCTCATTCCCACACTTTTCTTGTTGGGATAACCTAAAACCTTCTGCCATACCATCCGCAGCTGCAACTAGTTTATCAACTGTTGGTGAGGAATGTAGCTTGCTGGGAGCTTGGTTAGCAAGACTTTTGTACTGTAAAAAGGCTTGAGCCAAGACCTTTGCGGATTCCGCAAATTTATCAACAAACTCACTAGCACTGCCTGAATTGCTAGATACAACACGAGCAGCAGTTTTAGCATCTTCAGATTGTTGTTGCTCAGGTTGTTGTTGTTCAGATTGCTTCACAGATTGATGTTCAGAAGAAGGAGCACCAAGACTTTTGGAAGTCTGCCGAAAGTCAATTTTAAGAAGCAAAGAAGGTGCATGTGGCATATGCTGACTCATTACAAGTGGAGGCTCAACAGAACCCCTGCCAAAAGTTCTCGTCTTAGAATTTTTGTCGTTCAGTTCATCATTAATTCTATTCAATATAGCTTCTGTTGTCCAGGTGGAGAGTGTCGGAAACTGGCGACTAACAAGGCGTGATTTGAAGACACACCGGTCTAGATAAACAAAAACCAAGGCCATAATTGGGCCACCAAACCAGTTTTCTTTCAACTGTTTGGTCTCAAACTCTTTCTTTTGCCAAGACTGAACTTGGTCAGCCAACTTCCTTTTAATGAAGTTGCACCAGTTGAAATCAGAGATCGAGTCGGTGTTTGCCAAACTTTTAAGAAGTTTCAAACTGGCCTGATTCCCTACAACACCCCGTAAAAGAGCGGAGAAAATGTAAATGATGAAATTGCGCTTGAAATCATCTCCACCTTCTTTTTGTGTAGGGAGCTTGGCCAGAATGTCTTTGACATCAATGGAATCATTGCCGAATTGCGTTTTGAACTTCTCCAAACAGACAGATAAACAGGGCACTTATCTCCATTAGACGCTTCAATGACGACATTTGGACCCTTTGGTAATCCCAGGGAAAGATATATATCTTCCTCTAAAATCGAAAGCTTCCCGTCCAACAAGCATCCTTTAATCGGGTCATAATTCGAAACTAGCCAATATGCCAAGCTTCCCGGAACTTTCTTTATTTGAAAAAGCAATAGAGAACCAAATCCCATTTCTTGGATAGCTTGAATTTGTTTCTCTGAAAGTGGACTATCCTCAATGTGAAGAAAGTGGTAAAGCCCAGCTGGAGACATCCGGGTCCTCAACACCGGCAATCGCTCTTTATAGTTTCTTTTCTTTTTTGTTGGTTCACATACTTCACTAGTAGAGCTAGCTGGTGTTGATCGCTTCATATTAGGTCTGATATTCACAAAATAAGGTCTGAGATTCACAAAATAAGGTCTCAGATTCACAAAACAAAGTCTCAGATTCACATAATAAGGTCTGAGATTCACAAATTAAGATCTGATATTCACAAAACAATGTCTCAGATTCACATGATAAGGTCTCAGATTCACAAAACAAAGTCTCAGATTCACATATTAAGGTCTGAGATTCACAAATTAAGATCTGATATTCACAAAACAAAGTCTCAGATTCACATGATAAGGTCTCAGATTCACATGATAAGGTCTCAGATTCACAAAACAAAGTCTCAGATTCACATATTAAGGTCTGCGATTCACAAATTATGTGGCATCATGAGAACTAGATAATAATACAAATGTTGTACAAGATCCAAAATAAGGAAAAGAGACTTTCATTACTAGATAATTATACAAATGTTGTACAAGATCCAAAATGTAAAAAGACAACTAGATAATTATACAAAAGTTTGCCTTGATACATTTAATTACAAAAGACGCTGCCTACAGATTACATTTAATTACAAAAATGATAAAGTTGAGCAGCTGTCCTATACATCAAGCAAGAGAGGTAAATCCATATAAGATAACGTTGCCCGAGTTAATAACTCGGTTGAAACAGCAACTGCTATGTCACGGTCCGGAGACGGTAGAGATAAATGTTGAAGCAACTCATTGACGTGTGCGAGTGCAGTATCATCGAGAGCGGTAAGGTGTTCTCTTTGCAAAGGATTTTGCTCTTGCTGACAATGCAAGAGAACTTGAGCTC
>JAIUZE010015827.1:0-26147 GCA_022085475.1 Heliosperma pusillum | reverse complement strand
GTTGCCTTAATTAAATAATGGTTAAATATAGTGTTTCGGGTTTTTATTAGGAGTCCTAGTTTAAGTAGATTATGGTAAATAGTTACAGGCTATTTACATAACTGACTACTTATTCCATAAAGCCCCTCCTGCCACCTCTATATATAAGTACACCTGTTTGTGCTTTAACCTAATTCATTCATATCACCAACACACAAGAAAGAAAGTGAATTAGAGAATAAGGAAGGTAGGAGAAGGCAAAGCAATAAGGGATTATTATTTATCTTTCTCAAGTAACTTTATTATCAGATCTGATGGCTGCACCACGTAAGTACCTTTCAGTAATTATCGCTTTAATCAAGATTCTATAATTTATGTTTACAACACATTCTCACAACATGGAGTATTCGGGTAAAGATGGCTTGTGCCAATCTTTGGACTCTTGCCAACAATTCAAGCACTCTTTAATCTCCAACGTACGTCTGGCAGCTGTAAAGGAGTGTTTAACTTTTAGCGTTGAAGGTGGGCTTCACTTGAGTAGTTGTGTGTAACTCCTAAAAAAAACGAGTTAAAATCGTGTCCTACCGGCTGCCAAAACTCCACAAAGGCGGCTTAATTTATCTAAATTCCATAGATCAGCTCTCATATTTTTACATGTTATGTCAATTGTCAAGTACACAACGTATGGATCACGAGGCCAAATGCCATCAACTCCTTTTTCACTAATTGTTTCTTTTTTGTAAACAATTAACAAAATGTAATAAAAGTTAGAACTAATTTGTGAAGTACAATGATCTCACATCCTCACAAAATGAGTAAATTGTGTTTTTGATTTAATATGGTATACCGTATATATCAGTGGCTCAGTTCAAATCTTAGTGTTCCCTTTATGGTTATGGATCTAGGTCGATTAGGTGATTAGGTGACTTGGCAGTGGGATTTATGAGCATTGATGAAGGAGGGTCGTGGAGAAGTTGGAGCCTATGCTTTATCCTTAATTGATTTAACATTTTATCTTATTTGCTTGTCAATGTATTTAGTATGATTGCGTTGTTAATCGCTTAGTTTAGATTACTTGTTAAATTAAAGAATCATCTTTATTGTTTGACTTGGCTAAACTTTTAATGTTTTGAGCCAACTAGTGCTCAATTTGCTCCTTGTGGATCAAAATTCTCAAGTGCTACACGACACCGTGCACTTGCGGTATAATATAACTAAAAATGTTGCTGAACTCCCATGATCACTCGATGCTACTTCGCAACCCATGGAAGGTCAGCGGGGGTGTTACTCCGCAGCACAATGCTACTTTGCATTGTCTCGAGCATTATCACCACATTGCACATTGAAATGGTGCGGTCCCAAGCCAAACTATCGTCTTTGATACCACTTGTTAAGTCCTCCGCATCTGGCTAAAAGAACTAGTGGAATAAACAAGCCCACGAAAATGAGGTTTCATCTGAAAATCAATTAGTGATAGGATGGAGGAGTACGTAACTCATTAACTTATAAACATGTCTTCTCACGCTCAATTTGTCGACGTGAGCTTTGCCCAATACTTCTCATGCTGCAATCCTTAAAGATTAAACTGAGTTTGAAAGCTTATATATTTGTGGCCACTTTGGCAAACACAATTCAAGAGAATGAGCCCTAGATCTGGCAAAACTGACCCGATCTAAATGACCCGACCCGATAAGGCTGACCCGAGATTCGAAAGTGACCCGAAAGGTGTGACCCGAAAGACCCGAAATGACCCGACCCGAAATGACCGGAATTGAAGTGACCCGAATTGAAGTGACCCGAAGTGACCCAAAATGACCCGAATTAACTTATTTTAAGCAAAATTTGACCCAAAATGACCCAAACGATCCATAATGACCCGACCCAAAATGACTTGATCCAAAAAATGACCCGACCCGAAAATGACCCGATCCGAAGTGACTCGACCTGAACCCGACCCGAATGACCCATTTACCAGGTCTAATGAGCCCTATATGAAGCCAAGCAAGACCACGATAGGTAAATCTTATGAGCAAAGAACTCCAAGCTTTGGAAGACGATCAAACCTAGAAATTGGTTGCCTTGCCATAGGGTAGAAATCCATTGGCTTCAAGTGAGCTTATGAAATTAAATATGAAGGTGACATGCCTATAGAGAGGTATAAAACATGTTTTGTTGTATTTAAAGGTTGCAACCAGGTCAAGGAAGGGATTATACCCATACACGCTCACCTATTGCAAAATTTACAACAATAAAAACATTGGTAGCATTATTAGTTGCTAAAAGATGGACTCTTCATCGGTTTGACATAAATAATGCGCTGTTATATGAATTTCTGGATGAAAAGGTGTACATGAAAGCACTTAAAGGTTAAGAGTCTGCTCCTTGTAATGTTTGACGGTTAAAAAGGTCGTTTTATGGCCTTAGATAGGCTTCTTGTTAATGGAAAAAATAATTGACTAAGCATTTGTAGAATATTAGTTTAGTTTTGTGTAGGGTGGGTAGTAAAGTAACAATAATAATAATGGAAATAGTGAAAGTAACACTAGCAACAATGCGAGTAGTAAAAGTAACAATATTAAATGCGTGAGTAGTGAAAGTAAAGATAATGATGGCGGGAGTGACGATAAAAGTGGTAATAGCGAATGTAGTTAAAGTAACAGTAGAGACAACGGAGTAACGATAATTGAATAAGGCCGGCTAACACAATTCAACTTTCATACAATATAAAATTTTAAACGGTAAATATAGGTAGTAAGGGCGGAGTAGGGCACCAAAGGTCCATAGGTAGTTAAATCCAAAAGAAGAAACCTTAATATGAGTTTATTTTACAAGTTACACCTTACTTTTTAATGTTATCGATCATAAAGATGTTCACAAATTCTCATTTAAGACGGGGGTATCCGTCTTAAGCTTAAGACGGGTACCATATTCTCTCACAAAATACCCATCAAGGGTGAGTGGAGAAACACATGGGGGGTGCCCACCTTGTTCCCTCTACCAATTTCCTCTCACAAAATACCCGTCGCAAGATCCGACCCGTCACAAGCAAGACCTACTTAAAGATGTTAGGGAGGACTCGTTGTTACATTCTCCCAAGCTCATGCTTTGAGGGTTTGACAAGTTTAGTTCCTCTAAAAGTTCGCCCAATTTGTCAAATATAGAGAACATGGCTAAATAGTATTTATCACCATCATGGGTGTCTAACACCTTGTGTGAGAAGAGCAATATTTCCGTATTTTCACTTTTCAGGGACTTTCAAATTTAATATAAAGTGAGAGATTTTCTAAAGAAAAAAAAATTATTACAAAAATAAAACACATTAATGTAAAAACTTTTGTTGAAATTTTAAGAAATGTCTATTTGATTGTCCATTAAATTACTACTAACTCTTACGCTATTCCAATAGGTAAATTTGTTTTGCATAAAATATTGTTAACAACTCCGTAGTTCTTTGACAATTGTAATGGCAAGAGAAGTTTTCTCTAAGTAGTAGTTGTTGAGCTTTACTTTTGCTCTACGATGTTACAAAGTAGCTTAATAGATTACCGTTGATACGTAGCTATGGAGAACGCTGACTTATTGTAGAACCAAATTGACTATGAAGGTTTGTTTTATGTGTTTGCTTTAGCAAAATCAAGAAAGATTGCAATTTTCAATTGAATGTCAGTAATGAAGTTAATGTGGAGAAAAACTCCGATTAATATTGTCCAAAGATATTTTTAAACCATTGAAAACGATGGAATTAAAATTCAATGTCGTGCAATTATTTGTACGATACGAGAGGTGGTTCATACAAGTCTCACAAACAACCAATAGCCAACTACTATATGTACTGCTACGTTATTTAAAATGATGCAATTATGAATGCCTAATACTTGTCAACTCTTTTTACATTATCCTTTATTAAAAAATCAAAATATAAAGGTCAACCATTTTTATTTTTTAAAATTATTATTAATCACCAAGTCCATCTCCAATTTTTCAATGCTAAAACTCACGAGATGCATTATCTAAAACATTATAATAATATAAACTATTGCAATGTTTGTTCATTTTCGTAGCCAATTTTACTTTTGATTATGATTTCTCACCAACTCGATCGCGGCTATATTTATATTTTGGACAATTATTCAATGTATTTTGTTTTAGGTATTTGTTACTTACTTTTTAATCTTATTATGTATTTTGACATAAATATTCTATTAAATATCATCTTTTAATTTTATCTTATTGTATTTTGATTTGAGAAAAAAAATTCATCCGTCAAATAACTAATCAAGAGAACCGAGTAATGCCATCACTGATGTAGTTTAATAAAAATATTTTCTTACCTCAAAATTTAAAGAATTCATTTTATAAATTTTCTCGAAATTGTTTTAATTGTTTTTTTTGTCACGATACTGATAAAGTAATAATAGTTGTAACACCCTAAATTATCCATGAATTTTTAGCAAGGCATTTAATAAGTATGACTGTTACCATCTCGGTTGCCCGGAGTAGTGAATAATAAAAGACAAACAACATAAGGTACTTTAAATTAATATTGACGTGACATAAATTTGTCTTAAGTCTTACAACATATTCCCTCTCATCCAAACCAAAGGTAACACTTACTTTATTCGGATTATCCAAACCAAACTACCAATTCATTTTTGGGTTAACAAACAAGACAAACTAATCCTAATTGACCTTACATATTTACACAATATACCATTGCCCCCACCCACCCTTTCATTCCAATACTACCCTCCCTTTTTCTATCTTTTTTTAAAACTCGAGCTTCATCCCATGTTACCTTTGGTTTAGATGGGAGGGAGTATAATCCAATAAGTGAATGATTAGTTACTTAATACAACGAAAGTCTTTAAACTGAATGAAGCTAAAGTGACAAATATCTAAATGTCAATCTACTCCAGTAGCACTCGTCACGCACCCAAATCTTACGCATCTCAACGTTAATATCATAAACATAATAAACCACAACATTAAAGATACAAAGTAAATACAACAACTGAATAGCATAACATGGTCTCACGTCATCATGTGCCAACCGTCACAACCATCACGGTCTCACACGTGCAAACCGTTCGAGCATCTCTATCATCACATAACCCCCTAAACAACGTACCGTAACAATCACATCTCCGATTGCGCAACCCCCTTAACAACGTGTTAACCAGCATCTCATCGTTGCACAACCCCCTTAACAACGTGCTAATCAACACCTCATCATAATACAAAATTCATTATAATAGACAACAACCATCTCATCAAGTCTCATCACAATTCATCATTACAACATTATTACATGACAACAATCAACTATATACAACGGGTACACCATAAAAAAACAATCATAGGACAACCAACAAATATATAAAATCGGTACAACATTAGATAAGTATGGTAGATCCTTATATTTTGCCAGCTTCACACGAGATTCACGCCTATCACGAGTTAACACCGCTCCTCTACGAAATCGATGCAATGTTAAACACTCGAACTTGCTAGTGAAACTGCGAATTTCAAACCAATTGCACTCACCCTCTTTTCTCTCTTCTTTTAGTTTGATTTTATAAGTAAGTTTAGTAAAATAAGCAAAAACGATTTTTCAAACTTATCTTAGAAGTATTTATAAGCTTTGGGTAAGTTTAAGTCAATTAGGAAAGAAATAAAACAAACCCCAAACACTCACGACACCTGACTTAGCCGATCGACAACTCTGACCGGTCGATCGACTAAATCACTCATGGAACCCATATTAGTCGATCGAAAAACACCCCTAGTCGATCGACTAATTCGTCACCTAACAACCCTTGTCGATCAACATTAGCCGATTGAATGACCTTCTTAGTCGATAAAATAAAATTTGTCGCTCTACACAACACACATGCGCCAAAGTCTAAGTCTAGAATCTTTAGTCTATAGACTAAACTTATCAAAATCACGGGTATCATAGTCTTCCCCCTTAAAAGGAACTTCGTCCCGAAGTTCACACATACTACACAAAACTGACACAATCATCACACTATATTTGAGATGTTACTGTAACATATGTGGTAATTGTAACATATTAATTTTTCTCCTCCTAATCATTATGAGTATTGTCAGCGTAAGTAAATTTTAATAAGCGCACACACACATACATAAGCAAAATTATTGCAAAATTTAAAACTTTAGTAGTATCACATTCAACCCTACTTAAAACAAACTTCGTCCCGAATTTTTCCTAAATAATACTTTATTGAAATACTAATAAATTGACTAACACTCACACAATATCAACCTCCCAAGTCCAACTAATTAGTTAATCTATATGCCAACCTATCATTCGCTTTAATTACCCTTCTCCCTGCTTCCCTACATCGTACTGTATACTCCTACGGACTTCCCTTTGTCACTTTGGTCTCCCTCATTTCCATGCCACTGATATGAGCCTCCTCTATTGCAACAAGATTAAGGGTCCTTGTTATTCTTTGCAACATGAGTAAGGGTCCGTGTTATTCGCATCATATCTTGTGCTACACTCAATTATTCTAGAGGATATTTATATGGCTGGAAAATTGATTGTATTATCTAAAAAATGGAGTTGGAATCATCACCATATAAGATTTTTAGTTTGACTTATGACTGCTACAAAACAACCCCTACAAAAGAGTGCAATGCATAGGTTAGCCTGACCTTCTCTTACCAAAAGGCTCGTAGCAGAAGATTTGAGCGTGATCTTTGACTGATTCCAAATGGAGGGGAAAGCTAACTAATTTAGCTTTAAAATGGCACCTGGAGGGACTCCTAACTCATCCTCAAGATAATATTATGGCATGTTCTAAACGGGGTTGGTTAGTGGCAAGTCTGTTGGGCATTTGTTGAAGACCTATCGTGACTCAAAGTTGAATAACTCAATACGTACTCTTATTGGAGGTCAAAACCTAATATCCACAGATTTCAAATGAGCATTCATAGGTATTCAAATGCATGCATCCTGAGAAAAGAGTTATGAGTTTTACAAAATACAATTAGACGAGTCCTAGTCCTATCTCGCCCGGTTCAGGTCCTACACTAAAGAACAAGGTCCAAGACGATCCCTTATGAGAATTAAGTGATTCAAAGGCCTAGTCCTCTTTTTTAAGTTCTTATAAAAATAAAAGTCTCGGAGTGTCTTTGCTAAATAACAATAAAAGTGCAGGTTTAGCAATATGCAAAGCAATGGTCCAAATAGGGCCAATTCAGCACTGTCATGTGCCAAGGCTATTTTGGGTGATATTTTTGGCTAAGAAAGACAAAGTCATGACTTGAAAGGCATCCTAAAACTTTGTTATTAAATCATGGAAGCAACCAAGAACATATCCCAAGGCCTCACCTTAAGAGTTGACAAAGAAGCTAGCAAACAAACAAGGACATCTTTATTACTTTATGATTTATGCTTTTGTTGCTTTTTCTCTTTTGTGTAAGGACCAAAGGCCACGACTCTTTGTACATTAGGAGATGAATTTTAGACCATTAGATGTGTATTTCATTGGACTATATAAGCCTTGCTATGTAACCTAAAGAAACCAGATTATGAATGAATGGAAAACATAGAGTTCTTACTCTATTTCAGTTAACCCGTGCAATTCTTGGTTAACACAAAACTCAAAAAAACTGTGTCAGTATTAGTTGGTTGTCCTAAGCTTAATCTCTTCACTTGTGCTAGTCTTAGTGAGTGAGTTGATTTTTAGGGCTCGTTGTTCTTGAATTGTCTGTGTTAGTCTTAACAGTCCCAAGTTCAGGGAATCTATCTTTTGGGTTTAAACATGAAAATTCACACCAACTTGTGCTTGTATTAGTTTTTGTTTATCCTCCGCCATATCATTTAATTATTTGTTACAAAAACCGGATAACTTATCCCACAAAAATAGCCATCTTGCATTTGTATTATTGCTGCAATTTCAAAACAACCCTTGGGTTGTTTGTTTGAATATTGAGTCCTTTGAAAATTACCATTGGCCCCTAAATTGGTGTTCCAAATTGGTTATCAGAGCTTTGTTTTGTGAGTCATCTAACTCCAACGGCATTAAAAACACAAAAACAACCCGTTTTCATGAGTCTAATGCAATCTGATTTGTGATGGATAAATCAGCAGCAAAGTTTGTCATGCCTTATGTTCCATGTCCAAGAATCAAGACTTGTGATCTTGGATCCATTTCCAAGTCCTTAGAATAAGCTATGGTGATATTGGAAGGTCTTACAATAGGGTATGAAGGTGATGTGCTTTCAAAGAAGGCAACGAACAACTATGGAGTTCCAAGGGAACCAAATCCATCTGATTTGTACCAAGGAGTACACCACGTGCCCCATGAGTGTTCTAATTGATCTCCAATCCTTAGAAGGAAAGGTAAAACACCATTACTTCCTTCCTTTAATGGTGAAAGTAGTAGAGCATTTGTGTCTTGCATTGGTTGTATGATGTTGAATGTTTTTTTGAGTACAAGTGTTTTTCTGAGGAAAGGAAGATTTAATTGGTTGTGTCTTGTTTAAAGGGTAGTGATTTTTATGGTACAATGTCCTTCAAATTTCAAGGAGGAAGGATGGGAAGGGTGTGATAAGCTCATGGCATAAACTTGAAATGAAGATGAGACTAAGGTTTAATTTCTACCTTCTTCTACCATGGATAGTTTGTGGACTGAACTTAAAGCTCTTAAGCAAAATTCGTTGTGTGTCCTTGAATATACTAAGTTTTTTTAGAAGTTACACTTTTTGTGTGACAAGAGAATTGGTGATCTCCAAAAGAGAGTCAGATTTTATCTTGGCTTAGAACCTGAAATTGCAAAGAAAATAAATTTGAATTGTTCTATATATTCCTATGATGAATTGCTAGAGTTGGATTTGTGTGTTGAGAAAAGTTTAGCAAGGCCTACAAACCATGTGGTCTTAGCTAAAGGGGACAGCCTAGAAGCCATCAAAACAGTTAGGAAAGAGAAGAGTTTAGGCCAAATGGTTATTGTGTCATGCTTGGATAGTACTTGTCCTAAGTCTAAGTGTCTTGAGCAAAAGGTGATGGGTACATGTGTTGAAATCAATAGCTCATGTAATGCTATTTTTGAGATCCCGTGTTTTGAAAACAAAACCCCCTTTAACTCAACGTATGAGCCTACTAGTGAATAAGAGAATAACCTTGTCCTTTTTTATGGAGCCATCCAAGAGCAAGCTACTGATTTGGGTCCTAGAGAGTTGATTGTCGATCAAGGACTACTTGACTTTTAAACTATGAATTTTTGACAGTCCATGGTCATGTTCACCGGTGGAACTTGTTGGGAGTCGATCAAGAGTGAAGCAAAAAGAGAGTCGTGGGTTGTTCCATCCTCAAGTGTGCCAAATTTGACCTCATATACCAGCCATGATTTTGGCTTCATAACTTTCATCTTTGGAGGTATAACTTGTACTCTTGCATCTCCACAGAGGTGGCAATCGAGTCAATCAGGTCGGTTACGGGTCGGGTTCAGGCAGTTCGGGTCATGTCGGGCTCGGGTTTGGTCGGGTCAAGTTGCTTATTCAGTTCGAGTCGGGTTCGGGTTGGGTCGCTTACGGGTCAGGTTAATCGGGTCAATAACTACAACAGGTCGGTTCAGTTTCAGTTCGGTTGACCAATGAGTCGGGATATATCAGGTCAATATGCTTGATCAGGTCGAGACCGGTTTGGTTTCGGGTTACTGATTGGTCGAGTATTTTATATTGTCGTCTTAAATTTGAAAATTAATCGGGTCAATGATCGGGTCGTTCTGTTAAAAGATCACTTTTGAACTTATGAATTATAATATTGGATTAGAGGAACTCGATACAAAAGATATTTGTAAAATATAAGAGTATCACTATAAAAGTTTATGATTGTATAATTTCATTGAACACTTATGTTGCTTGACCTCGGTTATAAGTATATGACATGAGTGCCTATCCAGTGTTGGATTCGCCTATATTATAGACAAAAAATAATATTTTTGGTCTAAATTAATCAGTTGTTTATGTAGTTCATAGTTTTGAACATTTGACATATGAAGTATGACAAGGAATTAAATGAATTACCTATGAAATAGATTTTATTTATTATCTTGACGGTGATCCTACGTAATTAATTTTGAATAGGCCGTATTAGAATGGTGTATTTGAGGTTTGGATTTTAAGATCATAATTAATAACCGAGGTCGGATTGTATGGTCATAACTCATAATTCTTTCTTCCCTTTATTGTTTTGGAGCCAAAACTAAACACTCTTTTTCTCACAAAGCGTTAATTTAAAATTTTCTACATATATCACTTGCAAAATAATTATTAATAAGTTTAACTAGGAATATAGCGTACTAAATTTACAACCGACTATTTATTTTAAGATTACGTTTTGTTTTGAAAAATAAAATGAGCGATAATTTTTTTATATCAAATTTCTTAACAAAAAACAAACTATAAAGGAATTTAGTTTCTTAAAAAGGATTATTTGGCTATGAGTCGGGTCGAGTTTAATCGGGTAAAAACGGGTTACATGTCGGTTCAGTTCGGTTTGGGTCAGGTCGGGTTTGTGGGTGAATCGGGTTCGGGTCGGGTCGGGTCGAGTCACAAGTCGGTTCGGGTCATATCATTTCAGGTTTTATCGGTTTATCGGTTAACCTTCGGGTCGGTTCAGGTCGGTTTCAGTTCAACAAATTTACGGGTTCTATCAGGTCGGTTTTCGGATAAGTCAGGTCAGTTCTTCGGGTCGGGTCACCTTTTGCCAGCTCTAGTCCTAGAGAGTTGATTGTCGATCAAGGACTACTTGACCTTTAAACTATGAATTTTTGACAGTCCATGGTCATGTTCACCGGTGGAACTTGTTGGGAGTCGATCAAGAGTGAAGCAAAACGAGAGTCGTGGGTTGTTCTACCCTCAAGTGTGCCAAATTTGACCTCATATACCAGCCATGATTTTGGCTTCATAACTTTCATCTTTGGAGGTATAACTTGTACTCTTGCATCTCCACACTTCCATTCTTACATTTTGATGAGGTTACAAGTTATTCTTGCCCATTTGGGTGCAACTTCATACATGTCAAGAAGTGAAATGAATCAATGTGAAACCTAGCGCCAAATTCCGAAATTGCCTTGCTTTGAGAAGAGTGTTGTTCAAATTATTTGTAGTAATTTGTTTAGGTTACTTAGACATGAAGTACAAGTCATGTAGCTATTGTTGATAGTCTTTCCTCATTTGGTGGTATATTTGGTAAGTCTAATGCCCAGAAACAGTAGTAGCCCACTTGATGCATTATCATGTTCTACTTGTTATGTAAACACTCGCTTGGATGTGAGCTAAGTGAATGATGCTAGTGTTGATATGAATGACCCTTTTTATAACTTGAAATCCACTCAAGGGGAGATGAATATGAATAGAGGTATCCTAGGGGATTATTTGCTTCTTGCTTATGCTCAGCCTAATTAAATAAGTTTTCATTTTCCATGGGAGTGTTGGTCGCCTAAGCATGTTAATGGAGTAAACAATGAGAACAAGCCAAGCTTATGGTGTAAATGTGAGCATTATGATTTGTGTGCTATAAGTGTTGGAATACTTGTTAGGAATTTAAGTCCAAAACTTGTTATGAGTACATTTGATCCAGAAGGAACAAGCAATATTTGGTTGGGTATACAATCTAAATTTGGGAATGGTGCAACACATCTCTTGCCATTCACCACTTTAGTCTATGATTCAGTTGGAGGACATGATAGTCCATCTCTTGAAGTCATACTTCATTTTATGATGAGTAGGAGAAAACAACCCTTAGCAACAAGTCTCTCCATTGTGATCAAACAGAATTTGAGGACAAATTCTTTTAAAGAAACTAGTTGTTGCCTCACGCACGTTGCGCGCGAGACCTCAATTCGCGATATGTCATTTGATACATTTTCTCTGTGTAACTTGTATGTACACTGTCTATAATTAAGTAATAGTATCAAACTATAAATAAGCTAAGGCCATAATGCAGTGAAGTGGTAAGTTCGTAATGATTCTTTCACTTACCGAAGCAAAATAAATCCGTCATCCGCCACTTTCAAGTGAAGGATCACCCCTCTCAAAGGACCATGCATACAACTACCTACACACTATGACGCCCTTCCCCCTCCCATTATCGGTTTGTTTTATTTCAATTTTTACATTTTATAACTGAAGTGTAACACCTTTGCCAAATATATATTGCAATCAGTTTGCTATTATAATCGGGTAAGAAATACAGAGAATGCGTTTTTTTTTTCTAAAAGAGGACTTTTCAAATTAAGCCGACGTTAAGACAATACACTTATTTATTTCCCAAAAATGTCTTAAACTACCAGACAACGAACCTCAAACGTGCGACTTTTAATGTGCATGATCATTGCTCAAAGTTGCCTCATCCTCATCATCTGTCTCCTTCCCCTTTGCCCTCCTCTTTTCTCATCTCCTTCCTCTTTGGCGTTGCCTCATCCTCCTCTTTCGGAGCATATCCTTTGCCTCATTCCCCTCTTCATTGCACTCATCATTCTCCACGTTCCTCGTTCCTCTCATTCTCCTTTTTCTCATCCTATTCCATTTCTCTTCCTCGTTCTCCTTTTTATGTCCGTTCCCCTAATCAGCTACCATATCACCTCATCTGAATCTCATCCTCCTCAATTCGACCCCTTTTCATCGCCGCATGCTCTTACAGTTTCAAGAGTTCACACGTAAATTTACGACAGGCTGACCATATACAATCATACATAATACACTAGTTGAATCATAAAGATACGGACACATCTCAATTAAATGTTACACAAAATGCTTCAATACAATTGTGCTTCCCAATTGCTTCAACAAAATGCAAATACAAATATTGAAAAAGGATGGCTAGCTAAGAAAACCTTAAGCATCTATGCAATAATAGAGGATTTTACATTGACCTGCAAATTAGTATAACCCCGTAATAATTCCACGAAGCATCACGCCATTTGTGGAACTGCAAGATAAACCATCACATTTAATTACGATGTACATGAACTTCTTCAAGGCTGTAATACCATTAATTAGCAAACAAAAAACACCAAATTTAGGAGCCTAGTGGAAATAGATGGTAAAAAAAAGCGGGGTGGCTGAAATTCAAAGATGGCAATCTTGATCTCTTGAGATGGCTCAAATTATATCCAAGTCTATTATGAAATCCACGTACAAGCTATGTTACTCAAACTCGTTTAGAAGTATCCGACACGGGTGTGTGTCAGAGTGTCCGACTCGGCCATTTTTATGAAAAATATGCATATTTCAAAATGAGTTGTCCAACAATAAAAGTACACTGCAAAAACTGTAAAACTTTACAAACACTAAGGCCTTGTTTGGATAGAAAGGATTTGGAAGGAAATGGAGGGAAGGGATTGGAGGGAGGCAATTTACATTGTTTGGATAACAAAACGCGGGTGGAGGGAGTTGGAGGGAAGGCTCCATTATCCCTCCTTCAAGGCAAAATGTTTCCCCTCCAACATTGGAACAATTTACAGAGAATACTCTCGCCCACCATTCCACCTCCCTTTCCCTCCATTTTTAGTATCCAAACAAAGCGTAAAAGTAAACAATCCATCAAAATTCCAGAAATTAAAGGCCAATTAATTAGGGGGTTACTTCTAATCTAACACCAACGTAATTAAGCGATTATTTAAAAATGAAACTAAGTAGGAACACCCTAACTTAATCAAATCACATCAAAATTAGATTATTGCTTTTGGACTATAAAGTAACAAAATTTATATATCATATCAAAACTACATGTTGAAGCATCAGTGGCACTGCACATCCCATGATATATGTGAAAAACCAACATATTCCTTCTCCCAGTATATGTGATAAACCAACATATTCCATCTCCCTCTCCCTTTCTCCTTCTCCCTCTGCCATAAACACACACAGACGTAAACACAAACTCAGTCACGTTCTTGATATGACTTGAATTGAATACTACATAGGCGGCGTTAGTTACCAAATCCCAGGTAGTACCTCATACCAATAATCCTGGCATAAATAAAGCATCTTCTAAAACAATAATGAACATCTTCTCCTGCCATGCACAACATTGCAAAATATTGGTCATATGAGCTAATAAATTTAATTAGTATTGAAAATCAACAATGCAACGTCGTTCCCCCAACTATCACACAAACCTACAACTTTTTAACGCTCTCCGCTTAGAGGGAGGTCACTTCAGCTATAAGTTAACCTTTTTTTGTGGGAAAATACAAGTAATTTAAATAAAATTGATATGATAATAACAAATTGATATCTACAATAATTGTCAGCACACATGCTAAGAACAAGTTATTAGGACAATCCTATTACAAAAGCTAATAGTCACACCCTTGCAACTCTGCTGTCCTTCTTGCTCCACTTAGCTCATCTCAATTACGATCAACCATTTGTTGTCCTTACCCTTCACAGGATGATGAACCAGTTAACCTTTGTGTCATCACTATAAGAAGCTGGGAAATTGAACACACGAGAGCCTCCCACGCTTAATAAATAGGCCAATAATTCATCAATCATTTCCCTTGCCAGCCTTATGGCCGTTGTCTTTGGGCTAATTGGATATGAAAACGAACCAAAATAAAGAGGAGCAACATCTTTAGAGATGTGTATGCCACAACTACCGCTAACCAATCACGATGTAAACAATAGCAACAGTTGAGCCTACTTCAGTTTGGGCCATATCTTAGCCGAGATATACATCGGGTATCTGCGAGGAAAGAGCTTGTAAACAATAACAACTACCTCCTGCTCCTACCTCCAACAACAAGCCAACACCAACACTCCAACTATCGTCTTAGACTCATAGATATGTCGCACCTTTGTCAACCCATCTCAACAGTTTTGATCACAATCAAACTATCTTCAAGCAGATGCTCGAAACAAACAATCTCAACAGTTAGAGAAAACAGCTAGTGAAATATGTTACCTCCCTCGGTCTCTGCCTAGAGGCAGTAAAGTGACTTCCAGAACTCCCCTCCCAAGCTCTTCTGGCCTATAGTGTGGGTCAATAAATCAAACAAGAGAACAATATCATTCTTCCTTGAACATGAAAGGAATAATAACAACACATTTTCATATCAGTATATCTAATCGAACAACGATTGAAACATGTACCTTCACGGCTTCACCTAAGTTATGCAACATTTGTGATGTGACCACTTTACAATTAGAGTTAAGCTTCCTTGAGAGAGTATGTCCCTATACAATCAAACAGGAGATCAGAACTATAAACGCGAATATCACTGCGCGATAAATCATGTAATATTCTTTAAAACCAAGTATATTCAACATAAGTTAAAGCCATAAAACTTCACCTAGTTATGAAGTCCCCTTGAGATCCTGTTATTTGCTTGACCAGTACTTATATCGGCTTCTTTAAGCTCTTCAAAAGACACCTGTTGAAAACAAATGATATAATAGAACCAACAGTGACAGTGACATTGAAGTTATATATATCGTGTAATCATAACTTTAAGAGTTTCGTTTTAACATCGGTTACTCACTCCATCAATCCATGCCCTTCTGGTTATTGATTGATTAGTTGATTTGGTGGAAAAAGCCATCAAAAGGGAAAAAGCCTTCAATGACGTAGCTGAGAATCACAGCGTTCGGGTGTTAATTAATCAAACACACAAGTCGATTTTGAAACCTATTTTTGCAGCAGAATGTATTCTCACAGTTATATGACACATATATATTCTGACACATTATATATGAAACTCTGAGACATACACTGGGATTAAGAGTTTAGTTCAATGTTGTAATGAGTAATCACAACTGGAGGGTTCTCAATTAAAATTTTGTGTGGGGCTGTTCATTTTGTAGAGTAGGATAAATGACTCCCAATTCTCAAAGCTGGAGTTATGAGGGTAAACTCCCAAGAGCTAGAATCTGGCAAGCTCACTGAAATCATGGTTATTTGCTCCATATTATGAAATACAACTTGAGTGATCAAAATACTTCTCTTCCTCGTTTCAGTGGGCAGTTTAACCCATTCTTCGTAACCTTTCAATGTCAATAATTATTTTTATTAATCGGTGAAAAACAACTCATTGCTTCCCAAACCCCCTTACTTCTTGACAATGGTGGATTATAGAACAAAGAGACCAGCTGGTTTTACACACCTATCATATAAAACTAAATCTCGCCATTTACCTCATTAGTCAGAACAAATAAAACGGCAAACTAAATTCTAGCAGAATACTAACTTTAGAAATAAATAAAGTAAACCCGCCATCGCACCAAGTATACCAGGTCAAGAATGCAATAAAAAAATAAACTTAACATATTTGACAACTTTGAAAGGTCTAAAAGATAGCCGTCTATAATCTTATCACGCATTCAAGTCAAGTTTATACGTGAATGTTTGACGAGCGGTCAACATCTTGTGCTCTCAAAGATTCGATCACGCCTTCAAGGCAGCCTAAGTCCCTTTAGTGATCTGATAATAACAACAAGAGAAAGCACACTATGAGAAGTATCCACTAATATTTATATTCATCAAATCAATTAAAACACTATAAATTGCATAACGGGAGAGTTTAATAGGCAGTTATAAACAAGAGTTGTTGATCGAATGATTATAGTTATATTAGAACCCGTCAACTTACCCGTCCCAAAACACTAAAATTTAAAAACACCCAAATGTATCACAACATCAGCAATATCAACCTAGCATTTCAAACTCACACAAGGATAAAAAAAACACTACCCAAGATTTTAGAAAGTAGACAGCTGATAACGAAGGTAGGAGCAAACCCACTCAAATGTCCACCATAATGTATGTGAAACACATGCTAAGGCAGAGCTAAGTACACATACAACAACTCAAGCTTAATAAAGTACATGGCTATTCGAGAGGAAACCGAGCTACATCCTCTAGAAAGAAAAGAACTTACAGTAGAATTGTCGTTGGTCACATATTTTGATTGTAGAGAATAGAAATTTTATTTATGAACCATATAATTGAGCTATTGACTAAACGATAAAGGCCTGAGTCCAAACTCCACAAAAGCTGGTTTTATTCCATCTGTCAACAACAACAATAATAAAATGATTACAAAGGCAGTATACTTTCAACAACAACGACACCTTTTATGACGTCGGAAAAAATAATAAAAACCATATAACTGAGCCACTGGCCAGACCATAATTGCGTAGCTCCAAGCTCCGCAATTCCGGGGCATCATCTAAAGAAGAAGTATCATCATCATCTGAAGGAGCAGCTAAGGTTTAAAAAGAAAACTAAATAAGTTAACAAATTGAAGGCGTTAAAAAACAATTGATAAGAATTGTTAAAAGTTAGCCGATTAATGCAATTGTTGGATTACCGTACCATTGGCGGCATACGTTCCCCATGACGATTCCAATCAAACTCAAATCAAGAAGCATGTAAACCAATCGAAATTAAAACACTCGTCTATAAGAATATGATCTAATTATAGAAGAGAGAAACAAGATAGGTTATGAGGAGAGATTGGAGGAAAAGCCAGCAGAAAGGAGAAGGAAGATGAAAGGCAATAAAGAAGAAGAATATACTATATACTAAAGAAGAATCATTTGAAGGCCTCTTATTGGCTTATTGGCTAATGAGTTTTGATGGAACAAAAAAACAATGGACCCCACATGTTTTTCTACTATAATTAATTACTCTCTCTCCTTCCCATTTTCATCATTCTAATTAATTACTTTCTCTCCTTATTTCTTATACTTCCATACAAATTTATTTTTTAAAATAATTTAATTTCCAACTGTGAATAAATCTAAGTTATAAATGAAATATGTTTGTTTTAATTTATAAATAATATATGTTGTTGTACGTATATATATATATTCACACTAAAATTTCCAAAAAAAAAAATTACTCGGGTATTCATAAAATGCATGACTTTTTTTTGTTGTGATAAACACTATGAAAGATTGGTGTATAATAAGGATTAATTAATAAATATATGGCTATATGACCATTATTTCTGTGTTTTTTTGCGAGAAATATGTGGAGGCAACGTCAAGTTATTTTTTAGGAGTTTGTTTTTTAGGCAGGGCAGAGAGCGAGTGAGTGAGATTACATGAGACACGGCGAAAATGAATTTATAAGTTTGTGATTTTCTGAAACTAGAATTTGAGTAAGATGAAAAGCGGATTATAAGCTCAAACATAGGGAATACATACATGAGTCAATCTATTCTTAATTTTGTTTGTTAAACCATTTACTCGGATCTTACATTCATTAATCAATTATGTTAATTTCATTATTTAAAAGCGCACTTATAAAAAATTTAGTATATGTTTAACCAAACTTCTTATTGAGGTTTTTTTTCTTAAAAAACACAAGTTGACCAAACACATACTCCATATTTCGTTATTACTCAAAAGTTAAATATATCAACACTTTTAAAAAATTAAACTTGCGAAACAAAAATTTATATTTAATAAATTAGGCCAAATATGCTCTTAATCAACATGAGATTAGATTCCATGTTCGGTTAGGGATAATAATAATAATCTATGTCTTATTTATTAGAGTAACGTTTAAAATTTTTCATGTATATACTTCTTATTCCAATAATAACGCATATAATTACGACCCGTGCATTTTTTGCACGGGTTTATATTTTATAACTAGTAAATAAATGAAGAAAGAGGAAAGTAAGAAAACTGTTGAGCACATGGTAGGCATGAGATTCACTGTTCTACTGTTCAATTGAAAGCATATCATTTTTACAACTTTATACATTTATAAAGGTTAGGGATAGGGTTTGCAACATGAGTAAGGTCCTTGTTATTCTTTAAAACATCAGTAGGGGACATTGTTATTCACATCATATCTTAAGTTATACTCAATCATTCTAGAGGATATTTTAATGGTTGGAAAGCTTATTGACTTATCTACAAAATGGAGTTGGAATCATCACCATATAAGTTATATAGCTTGACTTATGGCTACTACAAAACAACCCCTACAGAAGAGTGCAATGCACAGGTCAGCCTTACCTCCTCTTACTAAAAGGCTCATAGATGTAGATTGGAGCATGATCTTAAAATGATTTCAAATGGAAGTGAAAGCTAATGCTAATGTAGCTTTAAATTTGCACCTGGAGGGACTCTTAACTCATCCTCAAGAGAAATTTATGGCATGTTCTAAACGGGTCTGGTTAGTGGCAAGTCTGCTGGGCATTTGTTGAAGACCCATCATCACTCTGTTAAGCTTATAATTTACCATATTTTATATACTTATTTCCTATAGTTTTACATAGATTTTCAGCATATTGTTTTATTTTTTAGTAATAAATTTCTTCCTCGAACGTCTTACTGCGATTTATATAATTATATGTAGGAAAGAGCTATTTGATGCTGATATTTGCTAAGCAGTTAAGCGAGGCGATGAATAAAAGATGACAAATAAATAAGGACTACTAGCCCAAATACAAATTCCAAAGACATAGACACAACAATCCAAAATAAAGTGAAAGCCATTTATTACATAAATTGTTGACAAGACATCATTTCACAAATGATGAAATAAGTACTACAATTACAAAAGTTGGTGCGTTGAACATCAAGTGGTGACATTCTGAAGAGTATGGATTCCGAGTACCTAAGAGGGGGAGAAGGTGAATTAGGTACCTTTTAAAATTTTCAACTAGTTCTTTATGAATTAAAGCGAGTTGAGTTGAAGAGTAAAGAAGAGTTCTGATCGTGGTAACAGTCAGTTGAACTGTTACCAGTTCCTTTCAGATTGAAGCGAAGTTATAGCTAACAGTATTGATGACTGTTGCTATGCTAAAGTAAAATACGTTAATTAAAAGTGCAGCGGAATTAAATAATATAAAGATCAGCGAAAATAATAAAAGGAAAGATCAACACACGATTTTGAATTGGTTCGGCCTTCACTCTAAGGGCCTACGTCCAATCTTCATTATATTGCTCTAAGAAATCTACTCCGACAACTTAAAAACCCCTACAATAAAATGGCCAACAACCTACTCCGGTTGCGAAAGAGTTTAAGAACACACTTGTTCTAAAACTCGACTCTTGAACTGAAAAGTTACAGGATCTTTGTTCCTCAAATGTTGTTCTCAAAAAGAACTTGTGAGGACATTTTCAAGATCTAACTATTCAAGTAACAAGAACATATTACAATGGCAACAGTAGTCTAGACTGTAACTCTTGAAGCCTTTGAAATAATTTGCAAAGAGAAAGGTTTAAAAAACACTTAAAACAATTTTGCAAGTGAAAGATTATGCTCTAGAAAGTCTTGGGAAATCTGAGAGATGAGAGCTCTCTATTTATAGAGAAATGAGGATGAATTGAAATGATTAAATAAATAGCTTGCAAGTGGGCAAAAATGATGTTTCACAAAAGTAGGTCTTTAGCAACAAATGTAGACTAGAAAGAATAGCTCAAAGACTTTCTTAAATTGATTTTCCTTTCTGATTTTTACTGGTGAAACAAAGTCAAAAGGACAAGACCTTTTAAGGGGAAAGATGAAAAAGCCAAGCTTTGCTTTTTGAGAAGAAAAAGGTGTGTATCCATTTTAAGGAAGATGATTTCAAAAAGATTCTTTCCCCCCTCTTTTACTTACAAACCACTTTAAAATCATTTCAAATAAATTGCAATCTCAGATTTTAGAGGGAAACTCGTTTCCAAAGGATTTTGGATTTAAATATGAAAACCGATTTTGTTCAAGAGGTTACAGACAAAGGCAACATCCACGCTCACTGTGACTATAGCATATAAGTGTTACTCTAGCCTTTCAGACATAGGCAACAGTCACACTTACTGTTATCAAACAGATGAGTATAAATCTTGCCATTTCTCGTTGTCAAGTAGTATATTCAAGTACTTTTACAAATGTGCTCACATCTTAAACCAACAACAAGTATGACCGAATTCTTGACTTGATCTTGACTTCTTTCTTGATCAACATTGCAATTGGAGAGGTATTGCAACCTAAGAGATAATCACTTGACAAACATGTTAAATTGGCATTTCATCATCAATATAAACCCAACAAATTCCCCCTTTGATGATGACAAGCCCAATAAACGAATGTTCCCAAAAGTTCCCCCTCAATTGGTCAGTCAATATTTCATCCAAATGAGAATAAGGTCAAACTAGGTTTATGCAATTTGACAAGAACCTAGATCAAGTCACAAACATAGCTACTGTTACTACTTACCCTAAGGTATTAAGCAAGAGTTAAAGAATCGCATGCGCACACAATATGAGTTTACCTCTTCCCCCTCTTGATATCATCAAAGGGTAAAGAAGTCTCCCCCGGACACAGACAAAGCAAACATAATTATCAATAACATAGCATCTATTATTAAGCACAAAACTAAAGTTCAACGAAAGGACATGAGTAGGTTTGTTTAGTACGCCACCAAAGGATAGAAGGAGGCGAGCAAAAAAGATCAAGACGATCAAAGTACGATGGGATCATGGTTGCTAGATCGTCAATAGCCCTATGTTTCTCACAAAGGTCCTCCTAAATATTCCTTCCTTCTTCTTTCATGAAGGCATAGATATCATTAAAAAAACCACAAGACTCTCATGTTTTCCCCCCGAAATGCTCCTTATCACATCCTTTGGTCTTCGTCACACCCATGGAAGTCAATTTACCATTTTGAACTTGTGTAGTGACCCAAAACTTGTGTTCACCGTCAACCCTTTATTTCTTGAAAAGCAAAGATAACTAAACACCATATGCAAGTTATAACTAGAAGAGCTCTAACACCCGCAAATGTACCCTATTTTTATAGTAAAAATATTTTACGGATACTTTTCAGCGAATTTTAGTTTTAATCGTAAATTTAATTTTCCGAGTCGAATTTAGAATTTCCGAGTTCGTATTTGGAATTTCCGCGAAATTCCATGTAAAACCCGTCTTAAGCCGTCTTTGACTTTTTCTTGACTTTTGAGCCGTCTTTGACTTTCGTTGACCTTTCCACTTACTCACCCTACTTATACACCCTCAAACCCTAACTCCTTCATTCATTTCCACTTACTCTTTCTTCCTCATCAAACCACCAAAACCTAAACTCCATTTTTATCAAGCTTAGATTCGTCGCTACGCCTTCATTTCTTGCTCAAATTCATCTAGGTTCGTCTTATTCTTCCCCTCTTAGCTTCCTCTATCCGTATTGGTAATAAAATTACCGTCTTTCTCGCTGTTTAAATTATCCGTATTTCTCAAGGTGAATGATATTCATCTTTTATTATCTAATTGTATGTAGGTGGAGACTAGGAAGGTTTAGAAACCGTTTAAAGACGCGAAACGGTAACGGTGAAGGGTTACTCGATATCATTTACGTGTTTTACATGCTTTATATGCTAGAATTCGTATTGGATTACGATTAGTAAGTTTAGGAATTATGTTATGGGTGATGATTGTTGTTATTTGATGATTTTTGATGATGAATATTGATTGTTGATAGTTGATAGAAGTGAATTATGAAAATTGGAAATGATAGAAATTGTGGTGTTGTTCTCGGGTGGACTCGTGCAGTTTCACTGCATTGACCCCTTTTCGTAAAATGATCATATGTCCTTCGTTACTTGCTTGTTTTAGGCTTGTGACCATTCTTTGGAACCGTAAGAGGATAAGCTATCACCTCGACTTGTAATTTCTGAATTTGCATGTCTAGAACTCTAGTTATGACAGTTTGAAGTGGACCCTTGTTTTCGTTGGTTTCCAAACAACGTTGTTTTGGAGAGGTGATCTATGTTTTTATTCATTATGCTTCATAAACTTGTTCTAATGCTTATGTATCATGTATTGACTCATGTTTATCATATTTAAACTTATATGATTCCCTATTCTCATGTTTTGTGACGGTTTTTGGTATGTTCCCACTTTGAGTCGGTTTTTACAAATGATACGGTTTGAGCACTATTTTGTCTTGTGCTTTGTACTCTCATTCCTTTGGCTACCTTCCCGTTCGTACGGCTGGAATGTCGGAACGGAGAGGTATCCTACTGCTTAATTGCATGTGTAGTGGGCATACGACGACGTTGTTGGGAGTTGAACGCTATGCGTTGATCGACCCGGCCGTCAAATGTTGTGTACTTGCGAGGTGGTGTTATTTGCATGTAGCGTACCGCATGTTATGAGGCTTGAGCTCGTTTTCCGCCTCTTTCGTGAAATGATCTACCGAGAATGTGGGTACTCGGCGTTTTCTTTGTAAGACCGAGTCTTGGGTGCGAAACGTGATCGCATATCGAATCGGAAAATGTGATTCCGAGAATCTGGCCAGGTTTAGATTAGGAGCATTATCGTTCCTACCAGGAGGAAATTAGTCTACATAGGCGAAATGTAAGCATCGCGTATGAGTTAAGGGAAATGTGATCCCGTGGATGCCTTTAATCATACTTGCCATGTACACGATGCTAGTGCGTTTCATTTACCGTGAGATTTGTCGTCTTTGTGTCGTTGTCTTTGAATGCGTGATTTCATGATTGTATTCATGGTCATTGCATGACTGACACCGTCATTGTCTTGGTTCGTGAATGGATGATAATATGTTGGATTTATTGTGATCATCGCATGACGTGACTGGTTTGTCTGTCGAGTCTCAATCTTATCAATCTTATACCGCTAACGGTGAGATGCAAGCCCTAGTGAGCGTATTCGATTGCCTAAGAGTGTCTATCCCGAGTCTTTGAATAACATGATGGTTACGGATTTGATTCCTATATGATCTTATCATTATATCTCGTATTGCCTATCTATTTTATCGTAACTCACATGGATATGTATATATATGCATGCTTTACTTTCGTATTACCTTATGTGTACGTTTGATGTAATATGGCTGGGAGAACCCGGAGTTACTCCCCACTGACTGTGGCATTCATGTTTTTCATGGATGAACAGGTTGCTTGCTATGGATGACTTTTTGGATACGATATTTTGGGGTTCGGGTGTGAGCTAGCGGGCGGTGTCCCTGGAAGTTCACCTCTAGACGATAGTAGCTAGTTTTGGTTAAACACTTGTTCTTTGCTAACATTTTAAGAGACCCCGTCTCTTTATTGTATATTCCGTACTTAGTTTGTAATATTTTGACACTCCTCGTTTTATTTAACTGGCATGTATAAAAGTTTTTAAAAACTACCTATTTCCGCAATATAAATCACATGCTTGTTTGTTTATTATTTCCGCATTCGCGAGGGTTGTCACAGTTGGTATCAGAGCTTTATCGCTCCCGACGCACACACGTGAACCCTAAACTTAAACTACTTGACCTTGAAATAATAAATGAGAGATGGGTAGACTTAAAGACCTAAGGTGGTAGTCTTGGTGTACTTGATGTTTGTTAGGTTCTAACTTGTTTGTTGATTGTTTTGAGTGATGTTATGTTTATTTATATCTACCGTCTTAAGGTGGATAATTGTGTTACCTAAAAAAAATATCCTCTACCGAGGATTTGAAGATTGTCAAGCCAAATTGAAGTGTATTTCTTCCTCATCTATGATTTCTCTCGTCCTTATTGTATTATGCTCTCTTCCTTCTATCTAAGTTCTTCTTCATCATCTAATTTTTTTCTCCCCTTGGAGATTACTCTTGTTACTTCCCTCCTCCTTATCATTTGGTATCCTTACCTTCCTCATGTAACATTTTTATGGATGTCATACCCTTTTGTTTGTGGTATATTATGCTTGGTCGGAAGAACTTTGAATTTTGTGGAATATTAGTGATTGTTAGAATGAATTTGTGATTTGAGGAAAATGGTTTAGATCTAAATCCACCCTATAATGATGATTGGTTGTATCTCTAAGGAAAGGTAGTAAGATAAGTTTGATGATTTTAATGCTTGATGCTTGTCATGACTAATGTGTGGATAGTTCATAATATTTAGTGGTGTAAGGTTGAATGAGTTGGCTAAGACTTCTTAACCCATTAGCGATTTAATCTTTTGAATTTAGGAGTTTGAATGATGCCTTGAGTGGTAAAATGCTTTTGAGGTTATGTGACGTCTTGTGGTTTCCTATTGTGTGTTTGTGAGTATAGGCTTGGTGAAAAAGCATTTGGCTATAGTTCTTGGATTTAAGGATTTGATCTTATCTTATGGTATCGGAGACTCGTTTGAAGTAGTAAGGTTTCGGTAAGTTGAACCATATTACTTGAGGATTATAGATATGAGCGAGATTCGATGATGTGCGTTATGATGGAAATACCTTGGGGTGTTAATGATGATGTTTGACTTGAGGTTGTACTTTGTTAATAATGAACTCGTGGGCTATATGATATTGATAATTACGTTTTGTTCGGTGTTCTACCTTGTGGCCATAGGAGTTGAAAAGAGATTTGTATGGAAAATTCCTTATTGGTTCTTCGGTTTTTGAAACCTTTGGGAATGTGTCAAATTATGGAGTTGAGAGAATGTTGCTATGCTTGAGTTGCAATTCCGCAATTGGAATCCGTGTTATATGAAAGGGTGGATGAATTGGGTTGTAGTCGATTTATCAAGTCAAGGTGTACCTTACTTTGATGATTGCTCGTGGTATGATGGTCCCTTGTAAGAGGCCTTTGTAAAGGAATAATTAAGTGGTTTTATTATCGCATTAAGTTTGAAAGGAGAAATTTTGTGGATTAAACCTTAAACCATTACCCGTGCCATTGTCCCTTTTCATTTCCATTCTTGAAGGCTTTTGTAAAGATTGATCTTTAAGAAATCGCATACTCGTATCTTATTTCTTACGCGGATATCTTCATAACTCTACTATCTGCTTTGTCTCTTTCTTGACCTCGTTATTTTCAGCGCTCCTCTCTTTTAATCTCGTGCCTGATTTTATTCTCGTGTTCTCCTTGAGATTTCTTATCGTTTCCTATCTCGTTGCCGCTTCATCTTTTCCTTAGTGGATTGGATATTCCGTTTGTAAGGCCCAGAGAGTAAGAGTAATGTATTTTGGAATTCTTTAGTTAGAAGATGTGTCTTTGGATTGAGCAAAGTTCAGGTTGTATTTGATCATGAGAAATAAGACTTAAGCTCTAGGATGAATCCGAATAGTGATAATGTATCCTCTCTTGGTGATGTTAGATTCGGAGTTTGGTATTGTAGTGTTGTTTTGAAAATTGAGTTGATCATGATAATAGTTTGTTGATGTTGGGTATTATAACGGTTGCTTGGGATATCATTTGGGAA
>JAIUZE010015826.1:0-18222 GCA_022085475.1 Heliosperma pusillum | reverse complement strand
GTCTCTTCCACTCCAAATAGTTCTCGATTCCTGATAGCTTGGTGTCAACTACCAGGGGATGAACACTCTCAGCAGGGTGGAGATAAAGAGGATCAGATGGCTCCATGAAGGTAGGTGTTCTGGACAGGATTTCTGTATTACCAGAAGTAGATATAGTATTTGTGTTGCTGGTTGTTGAGAAGGGATTATCCATGAAAGTGGATTAATTTCTTAGAGTTTTTCAGTGAGCTTGAATGTGAGCTCAGTAATGAACTTGCTGCTCAATAAATAGGCAGTAAATTTAATATGTTATTGTTGTGAGCTAGTAAATGCTCAATTCATGGACAGTTATCAGTCTCCTCATTCCTGAGGCTCTGATATCATGAAGAGTTTAATTAAATGAAGGAAGTAGAAGACATTCAAAGTGTTTTGAGAGAAGTTTGTTTTTAATGTTGTTATTGATAATGTAATTCATCAAGTACAGAATGCAGTTGAGCAAAGAGCTTATATGCAGCGGATGTTTTACTCTATTTTACAGTGGTCTTTACCCAACGGACAAACATGATGTCCTAAGAACTATATTAGCAGACTCTATTTTACTACCCTAAAGTGTGATATATCCTACATCTATGTAGGATCCTTTTTCCTTCTTTTAGGATTTGAATAGGCTGACTTGCTCTTGTTGCTTTCACTTGACTTGTTCTTGTTGTTACTAGACTTAGTCATAAGCCTAATATTGTCTTTACATAACAAATGTCCAATTTGCGGAGAAGAAAATAGTCGGTAATGATATCTCATATAAAGCGACAATGCACCTTTATGTGCTTCATTCTCTCATGAAAATCGGATTCTGGGCAAGATATAAAGCTGATTGACTAGCGAAAAACAAATGTATAGGCAACGTCCATGACTCTGTGTCACGCCCAAGCATGTCAGAAGGCCTTTGACCACTTTAGCACACATACCACGACGACTATATACATATATTAAGGTTTCCCATAATAGTAAGATACAAAGGTTGTTGCTTCTTTATTTTCCATGAGATAGAAGTCGAGTCATAGGACACCTTGCCCAATCGGAGTCACACAAGGCTGAAATACGCAAACACTATGACAACGAACCAGTATGCCTTGGCCCATACTACCTTTGAGACATCGAACAACCCGCAATGCTTTATACACAACTGCCGTAAAAAATGTGATAAAACATGTACAAAATAACATTAGACAAGTCGGGAGGGTTCACCGATAGGTACACAAGTCATCCAACCAAACAACGATAACGCCTAGTATCGTCAAGAAAAACCTCGTGAGCACGACCAAATTGATTGTGATGCTCTATTGGAAATCCAGCAACAAACCCGTCTCAAAAATAATTCGGAGGGCATATTTGCACAAATTAAGGAAAATACCTTATGTACTTCGTGCTACTTCAATTACTTGGAAGTTTTTTTAAGAACCCAAATCTTTCATGTGGAAACAATCAGGAAGATCAGATTTAAATGTCTTTTCGCAGTAACAAGGTCGTAAATTAAAACATATGAACATACCTCATTTTGGAAGTCAGTCACGGGAGAATAATAACTCCGAGTAATTTGGGGTTTCTACGTTTTGAAAACTACTCTCAAAAGCTTAAGCTTAAGATATACCCTCTCCGTCCAGATCATTTGTTTACTTTTATTTTTGGCACAATTATTAAGGAAATGGTAAGGGCCCACTTGTGATTGTACTAGGTGGATGACAAGTAGACAATGTTTTCATTAGATGATTAAATTACTCATAACTTAGCTCTATAATATAAACAAATAACCGGGACAAAGAGAATACAAACTTATTTTTAACAAATTAGGCCAAATATACTCTAAATAGGTAAAATGACAAAAAAATGGAAGGTAAAACCGTTAAAAGTCCCCAATCACATATTCCCAGTTTCCCACCCCGTAAACATCCCCAACCAAACGTCCAATCGATATGAACAAAGATGAGACGACAACCGAGTCAGCCCACCACAACTCGGATTGGGCCGAGTTAACTCACGAGTGCCTCATCAACATCCTCTCGCGTCTGACATTAGAGGAGCTATGGAAGGGAGCTATGGCGGTCTGCAAGCCATGGATGGAAGCTTGTAAAGACCCTTCTCTTCATAAAGTGCTCGATTTAGAACGTTACTTTGAATCCTCCACTGAGTCGACTCGGTGGTGGTCTCCCGAGTTTGAGAGAAAAATCGATGGAATTCTTAAATCTGTTGTTGATTGGAGTGATGGGTCTTTGTTGGTGATCCGTGTTAGACATTGTTCTGATCGCTCTCTCATTTACGCTGCGCAAAGGTTTGATCTTTTCATCCCTCTCCAATTTTTTCGAGTTTTTGCTCTCATCGTTCTCTCCGTCTCAATCATTTGTTTACTTTTCTGTTCTGTTGAGACATATTTTAATCAAAGGTAAACAAATCATTGAGACAACGTCAGAGCGTTGTGCAATTGAATTGGGTAGTTAATTTTTATTTTTTGAATTTATTTGGTGGTTTTAGTTAACATCAAATGAAGTTTGTGATTAAACTATGGTGGTGTTTACAATCAATTGTGTTTGTGATTCTAGATAATTGAAGCTATGATTGGGTATTCTATAGTGGATTGACTTAAATGATGACTATGAATTTCTTGTTCAATCGTTTGATTTGTTATACATTGTGATCATTGATCTTAGCTACCGAAACGACAATTTGATATTTGGGATGGTCAATGGCGTGGGGTGGAATACAAACAACCGTCTGGGGCATCATTAGAGCTCCACAATATCAAGTGATTTAAGTAAAATAATAAATTTCACAACAAACCATTGTAACTTGCGTTACAATAACATTACCCCAATGCCTTCTGCAAATTGCGGGTTAAGTGGGGTCAAGATCGATGTACACAATAGCGACATAAAGAGGGTGTTTCCGAATGACCCAAGATGAAAATTGCATCGAAGGACTTCACGATAGAAAGAAGAGTAACCATTTTAGTGAGCCATTTTGCTTTATTCCATCATAATCTAGAACCAAAGAGTAAAAAGTCGTCTTTGCTTCCATTGAAAATGGAAACAACACTCAAAAGTCGTGTTAATGGAAGTAAGTAGGATAGTGTCCCCGCATTCATATAAAATTTTTCTAGTCATATTACTCGAATCTACTTGCTTGTTGGCAAATCGACTCCTCTTTGAGGTACATCATCGATATATGTGAAATATTACCTTTTTAGTTGTTGCCATATACTTCGAAAGGATGTCCTTTCGTGTACAGCTCAACCTTCAAAACAATTTTAATTTTGTGACCTACATCTTATGCTTGATAACAGCGTAGAACTATTTTAGCGTATTCACGGATATATTGGGGCAGAATTAACCGTTTCCTTTGAAAATTTAGATTAAAATAACTGATAATGAATTTCTAGCAATTGCATATTAGAGGAGGTAAAATACTGTCTGTAGGCTTACAAGATTGTTTCTAGGTGTAGAAGTCAGTTCTTGATGGAAATTTTATTTTCTTAGTTACCAAGTTTGTATTTTCTCTGTAATTTTCCTCTTATCGCATTAGAAAACCTAAAAGGTGAACGGTGGAAGCACATGTTCGCTGTTATGTGACCTGAAGCTGTGAATTCAAGTTCGATGTCTAATTTTTAGTGTATCTAAATTTTTATGCGGTTTTGTTAAGAAGTGGAATTGTGCTGTTACCAATTTTTATGCCAATTTAATCTTTTGAATGTCTTTTTTGCTTGATAGCAACATTATATCGATTAGGATGAGTATCCTAAAGAAGAAAGTTACTTAATCTCATTTGAATGTAACACAACTTGTAACGATCCACTTGAAGGCTTGAAGTAAGTAAGATTTGAGGGTGGTGGTACTGCTTCATTCTCTCCCTCTTGAGGGATTGACCACATATGTTAAGTTGGTCTCGAGTATGTTCATCCGAGACACGTACCAATATTTCTTTCACTTTTCAGCCAAACCTTTCCCATGATGGAAGAATATCGTTTACCAAATAGGAAGGTAAATGAATCTGTCCATTTCTATTTCCTATCATTCCTTTCTCCAATCACATATCCAAACAATGGAAAATGGCCACCTCCTCAGCTCCTCTAGCCTCCACCCCTTCCCTTTTTTTAGCAAACCCTTTAGACAATGTGTAAGAAAATGGGAATGTAAGATGATCATATATGAAAGCTTGTATTGTTTCGATTTTCTGTAAGGAGGGTTTACGAATACTTGGAACAAACTAGATCAGTTTTTCAGCCACAATAACCATACCCCACGTGGTAGCCCGAATTAATATTAATTCTGAAAGATACAAAGCAGGCAAATATTTTTGCTTCGATATATGGTGAACTAGGATAGTAAGACGTCAATGCAATCAAATGATTGAAAGGCGTATTATCAACATTTCCCTATTGCCTCTAAAGAAGCTCTCGTCTAGGAGGGTTAAGGATTTATGGGGAAGCTAGATGTATGCATGTGTCACCCTGTGTTGAAAATCATAGGTGTGCTGTTTCTACTTTCACTTGAGATCATATGCGTTGATTTTATTGAACTCCCCAACTAATAAGCATTGCAGACAATTGAAGCAGCTATCATATTATAATCCATTGTCTACAACCCATGAACACGGGATGTTAGGTTCCACGTGCAAGTGCAATGGATGTTCAAACAAGTGTAGTGTGTGCTTTTTGTGGATATGCATGTATACTGCAGTTGGAAAAAGGGAGTTGAAGGTGGTTAAACCACTCCAGGACACTCCTCCTGAAGGTCTCTGCGGCAGATATATCATGATAGATGATAGTTGGTCACTTGGTCTATGAATCATGCATGTTGGTCGATATGCACCCAGGCGTTTTTACAGTTTAGCAATCTGAATGTTTTGTCTTTATATCATCTATGAACTGATCATCTGAAATGCACATTGATCTTTCTTTTTTATCACCTTCTGTTATGCACTAGGTAGCACGAAAACGGACACGGACACGGACACGGACACGGACACGGACACGACACGGACACGTGATACGGCATCTCGTGAAATTTAGGACACGGGACACGGCATTTAAATTTAATAAAATATATATTTTATAGTTATAAATAACGTACGATTTTATTTTTATATTGGTATTTGATATTAAATGTAAATAATTGAAGGTAAAATTTGACTTTGACTATAATTTATTCTCATTTCCCACCCAACTCATCTTTTAATTAATCTCTTTTAGTCTTTCAACCTCTCGTTCCTTATTTATATGTGTCCGTGTTTCCGTGTGTCCGACACGGGACGGCTAGTTAGAAGGAGTGTCCGTGCTACCTAAGTTATGCACTTGATTTTCCATTCCTTGTGAAGCCAAACACTGACTATATTTTCATCATGAAATAACCGGTAGAATGAATAGCTTACTAAAGTGTGAACGATTGTTGTTGTTATGCGATGCACTTTGCCTTGTCGTTATGACTTTTTTTTAGTGGTTTCCCTGCATCATTGTTACTTTCTCAGGCTGAATTTTAAAGTTTGTCTCCACCAGCCTTATCAAAGTACTCTGTATATTAGAAAATTTCTTGTGGACTTAATATTTTTTACATGGCGCATGACAAGATGAGAGTCTGACTGTTATTGGGAAGATATGCTAACATAGATTTCACAGAGGCCATACAGTCTTGGCTGAGTGCAATGATTACGTTAGTGTTTTGTTTCTCATTACTCTCAGATGCCCGAAAATTGAGGTTCTCTCAATAAAAAGCAGCCAGAATGTTTCTGATACCGCTATGATCGAGGTGGCCAAGCATTGTGCAAAGTTGAAAGAACTCGATATTAGCTTCTGCCATGAGATTTCTCATGAATCTTTGACATTACTCGGAAATAATTGTCCTGAATTAAAAATACTAAAACGCAACTTCATGAATTGGATGGATTCTTCTCAGCATAATGGAATCGTGCCAAACGAATATCTCGATGCTTTACCCCAAGATGGCGATAATGAAGCTGCTGCCATTGCTAAATATATGCCGGGGTTGGAGGTGCTCGAGATACGGTTCTTGAAGTTAACAGGTAAGGGTCTGATTATGATTTCTGAAGGATGCCTAAATCTGCAATACTTGGATCTTTATGGGTGTGCAAACTTGACTAGTCGAGATATTAGCAATGCATCTTTGAATTCAAAGAATGTGACGGTTAAGAAGCCGAACTTCTACATCCCTCGATCGGTCTATCACACCGAGAGGTATGGGCATTGGAGGCTTTACGATGAGCGATTTCAGACCGACGTCTTTCGGATTTAATTCCAAGCCTCACATAGCGGGTGGGACGCTTGCTGCTCTGCCATAAATATGTCTTTGCAGCTGTTAATGCAACGACGTAAGCAATAATAAAACCCCTTGTAAAGTTTTAGAAATGAATTCGTCTTCCCTGGCAAATAAGTCTTGTATGAGACTATTTTATTCTCGAAACCAACGAATACTTGTGAATATTTGGTATTCCTTGAGATGCCAAGTAATGTTATGTTCACAAAAAAAGATAGTCTCATACAAGTAGTATTTATGTTCTTTAGTGTATTGTTTCCATTGTTTATAATAACCATGTAATGTGATGTTCTATTTTGGCAAGACATTTGTAAATCTTGATACTGTCAATTTGTTAATGAAAACTATTCTGACCTTTGATTTAAAATCAGTAATAAGAGCACGAGAATTGCAAACGTTGTTGGTCACGCTGTCCGCGGTGTTTCCACCAGAACATCCTTCCGAATTATACCTTGTTTGTTCGCGTGTTCCCGCAGAAAACTCCTTGTGTAGAATTGCCTTATATTAAACGAACCTTTTTGTTAAAGGTATCCATATTAAACATTAAAAAACTCATCTACCTTCCCCTTAAAATCAGTGATTGAAGGTATTTCCATTAATGAATAAGGAATATGTACAGCTTACTATATCCTGGAAAATCATCGTTTAGGTTGCCCTCATCAATCAAGTACGTATTATGAAAGCTAAGTGTATAATTAAAAAAAGAGTCGAGGAATAATGTACAGCTTACTATATCCTGGAGAATCGCCGTTCTTGCTAATGACTTTTAAACTAATGTAAGTCGAGGAAAAAATTATTAATGAAAAAATTATTCACTAGTTCCGATAATGTATGAAAATCTTTTTCCTGAAAATAATAGACAAACATTAGAAGCAAGAACTAGCTCGCGAATTTTCGCAAGAAGACATGTGCATACTTTTCAAATTTCGAACAGGGCCCCTAATATCTCGGGAACGACCTTGTCCATAAACATGGGAACTAAAACTAATTACTAAAATTAAGGTATAATGTTGCCTTTTAAATAACTTGGATTAAAAGCTAAAACCAAACAATTTAGAGAATTCAGGAGGGGCATTGAATTGATTCTTGAAGTAAGATTTAAGCCATGGTGGTGGAGGGAAGAAAATTGAACTGCAATCATCGTCACGTGACAAACATGGACTAACAACTTCATCATCATCATGAGCCTCTGGTTTGCGGAATGCACACTTTCGAAAACAACCCTCGAAAGGTAGGTGGGCTTTCCCGTATCTGTGCATGAAGGTATCAGGAACATATTTACAGGTAGATAAAACACCAGCTTGCCCAAGGCTGACTGCTTCTGGTACAACAAAAGAAGCCTCACCGAGCAAGAAAATAACTTGATCTGCCATCGCTTCTAGGCCTTCGACATATTCCCATTTGCTTTCGTTCTGGTTGTCTTTGAGAACATATAAGCGTTTTGTTTCACATTGGTTGCTCTGATGTCGAACATGGTTAATGTAATATAGTAGGCCTTTGCATTCAACAAAGGAGCAATTACTGAGGTAACAACCTCTGTCGATCATGAATTGAGTTACAGGGGGTTGAATCGGTGAGAAACACATTTTAACTTCGACCGTGAAAGGTCTGATATCATTCGCGGCTGTGCTTACCAAGTTGATTAGATATACGTTACCACTATCCATTTCAATGGCGTAAAATTTACCCTTGTGTATGGCTATATCAACGAACAAGGCAAATTTATCCTCAACCCCAATTTCATCACAGACAGTTTCAACAAAACGATCTTTATGGGTCTCATCACGGAACTTGACGAGCTTTGTCCACTTGGTGTCTCCCTGCCTCCAGAAAACTAGAAACCCGGAACAGCTCAAGCCTAGCGCGGTAAAAAGGGTAAAATCGTTAACATTTGAGGTAATAAGTTTACGAAGTGGCTTTTGTGCACTAGGTTCGAGTTGAAAGAGTAAGTGAGGAAGAGAACGGTATGATCTCTTTAGGGTATATGATCGGTAAACTTCCCGGATTTGATAGTCTAATAAATTATCAATCTTTGAAGTAATACAAAAAGGGTGATACATGTAGAACAGGCAGTAACTCCCGCAGAATGGATTGCGCATTCGATATAGATTTTGGCCTCTTTCTTCGGCTCTAACGAGCCAGGCTGCTTTCGGGTTTTTAAGAGGAGTAATAAGGTAAAATGTGTTCTCGACGAGATAAAAAGCCGTCTCAGAGAGGGAGACATCAAAGGAGTTGGGCACATTGACACGTTGGCTCGGAATGGCGATTGTAAGAGGAACGGAGGATCGCCATGAGGTGCACACGGCACGTATTCGACGTCGGACATCGGTTTGTAGTTGTGGGTCAACGTGTTGTTGCCATATTTTGTGTAAGAGTTCATCAAGGAGATTACTCCATTTTCTCTGGCTATGCTTTTCATCCGTTGAACAATCCATGATTTGGATGACAATGACAAAAAGACTGGATAAGATGTTATAACGTGTAGAACGCATTAACTTGCAAATGCGCAATAGATTTTGTCAAACTCCACTGTTATTTTGTTCTTGTCGACTGCAATAATATCTCTAAATATAATTGATAAAGAGAGATTATACGTCCATACTAGAGCTGTTCACGGACGAAACGTCCCATAAGACTCGTCCAATACGGCCCGCTAACAAAGCGAACTTCGACAATATACGGAGTATATTCCAAAATTTACAAAAGGCACAACCCACAAATCCTCCCAAACCAGTATGTCCGTGGGCTGTAAAAATAATGCTAGCTCGGCCCACGTCTCAGGCCGATCCCGTATTTGGTAACCTCGAGTTACGTAACAATGAATGAACAAAATATTTTCATCAAGTTACTTCTCTTTCATCATTTTTCACTCCTTTAACTTTCTACTTAACATTTTCCCACATTTTTTTTCTTCAATCTAAATAATTTTCAAATATTATCAATATTCATATATATTCCGTCTCGGTCATTTGTTTTTTGTCAAAGAACTCCGATTTATCAAAACTTGCTCCTATCCGTAGTTTATACTCACATTCCAATTATTTACTTACCTTTGATTAAAATATCTCTCACAAAGAATAAAAAAAGGTAAATAAATGATTGAAATGGAAAAAGTATTACGAGTGATAGATGAACCATCTCAACCAAAACCTTAAGGTGATGGTTGAGGCCCATATATTATAGTTATATTCTAATATGCCCCCTCACTCGAATGCTCATTGGGCTTGAAGAGTGGATGGTTAGTGCACAGGCCCCCCATACCATGTGCGGGTTTTTCCACTTGGTGAGGTTGTGAGATTTTGGGGGCTGCCAGGATTTGAACACGTGACCTTCGGTCACTCTGGCTCTGATACCATGATAGATGAACCATCTCAACCAAAACCTTAAGGTGATGGTTGAGGCCCATATATTATAGTTATATTCTAATAACGAGTATTGAGTGAATAGCTAAACGGGGTCAATCTTCAAAATATCGGATTCAATTGTTGAAACTGATAATGCATTTTACGTAAGCGTTTTCAATAATGCTTGGACTATTAAGTCATTGATATTCAAGTTGCAAGGCAGTTGGATGACAAGGAGAGTTCAGAGTTCCCACAACATCAATAGGGGATTATTAGGGGGAAAAAACTAATATTATAACTGAGACAGTTGTATGTCTTGGCAGTTGGCACAATGTGTATGGTTGTCTTGGTCTTTAGTGGATTTCCTTTCTATGAGGTCCGCCTTCGTGTGTTCTACTGCATTCTCTTTGTCCTTGTTGTTGATTAATAGGTCCGGTATTCAAGAGGGGGAGAGGCTGAATTGGGTATTCTTTTTAAAATATTTCGTTGCTTAATAAACTTAAAATCAAATTATCAGTACAGATTGTAAAATGAACAGTCTGTTGTACTGTTCGATCGACTTGTTTGTAAAGTACATGATAATTTATTTGCTCAAATAAAACGAAAGCAATAACGAAGGTAATAAGGAAATCGTTTGTAGTCTTATGAAAGCAATCGTGATGGATAAACACAATAGATTATAGGTCGACTCTTTGTGTTTGAGGAAGAATGCACGATTATACAAAACAATAAACGAAATAAAGCAAATTAAAGAGAAACAAAACACAAGCGATTTTTAAGTGATTCGATCTACACTCTTAAGGTCTACGTCCACTATCTCTCTTATTAATGTTTCTTTAAAAATCAGCCCCGACTACAAAGAAACCCCCACAACCTACTCCGGTTGTGCGACTCGAATACAAAACCCTTGTACCCAAACACCCCACAACTAACTCTAGTTGTGTAGACTCAAATGCTAAACTCTTAGCACCCCAAAGCTCTCTCTTTAGATATGAAATATTATAATCAAATGTGTCTCTTTTACAATGTCTTCATATAAGACTAATAGAGACGAAATTGAATTCTTTATAGCAAGAGAATCGAGCAATACTAACAGAGTTGCAAATTAAACAGTCTGACGAACTGTTCGACACATAGACACCTTTTCAGAAAATATTTGCAAATGAATTTGAAAGCTTAAAGCACGAAAATTAATTTTGCAAAAACATTAAAGCACATGAAAAGGGTAATTATTTCCGAAATAATAGTCTTGTATTTATAGAATAAGTGTTGGTAACTAAATCTCCTAAATTAAAGCAAAAAGATATTATATCTTGAGAAGATAATTCTAGAATATTTTAAGATAACAAAAAGATCTTTTTACTTATTCTCCAAGCAAAAATAACTTACAAGATTTTGATCCTCAAATTCTGTTATAAACTGAAAGTTTATTTGCTAGGATATTTTGTTCAAAGATAATATTGTTTATAAAATATTTTATTTCTAAATTATCTTTAAGAAAAGAGTTCGGAAAATCTTTTCAACAGTGCCCATGAACCATATCAGAATTAAAAAGTTCAGCGGACTGTTCAATTATTGCTCAGTAATATATTTACTCGTTCCTTTACTTTTACAACACACATGACACTAAACAATGACACACTTCTCTTCAAGCTTCATGTCTTCATTAAATATACTTTGAACCTATACGGCTTATACTATAATGATAACATTTTTTTTACTACGAATCTTATAATTAGATTATTTTCATAATTAATACAAATTTTTAAGAGCTCTCTAAAACAATATTTGAGAGACTTAAACGATTTTGGATTGATATCTAAGTCCAAGGACGACTCTTATGTACAATCGCATGATCACTACAGCTTATGATATTTCTCCGATGTGGGAGAATTTATCTATTTATACGTAGTATATTCACCACACTTACATTATTTTTCAATGTGGGACAAATAACATATTTAGTTGTACACCAATAAATTTTTATTTATGATACTCTCTTAAATTTTTATTTATGATATTTTCCTAAATTAATTTTGATGATGTAAATTTCATTAAGGCGGGGATAATAATATAAACTTTTAAGAGCTCTGTAAGATAATACTTAAGAGATTCAAAAGATTTTGGGTGAATATCTAACTTTGAAAGGTGACTCATTTTCACAATATTTTTTTTGTGAAATGAAATGTAAAAGGTTTTATATAAAAATTATAAACATCACTTGAATATAATATACGAAATGTATATTTAGATAAATAAAATATTTTTCACTTTATTTTTTTATGATACCTTCCTAAATTCATTTTTGATAATGTAGGTTTATTAAACTAATGTGGATACAAACTTTTAAGAGCTCTCTAAGACAATATCTTATAGACTCAAAAGATTTGGGTTGATATCTAAGTTCTAATGATGACTCCTATTTATAATTATAGAATCATTCCACCTTATGATAATTTTACGATGTGAGACAATTATATTATTTATATGTAGCATATTTATCATACTTGTATTATATTTCAATGTAGGGCAAATAACTTATTAAGTAGTACACCATCAAAATTATTATTTATATAACACTTTCCTAAATTTCCTAAATTACGTTTGATGGTTTAAATTTCATTATTACAATACTTTTAAGAGTTCATTAAGACAATACTTAAGAGACTAAAATCACTCCAATTTATAATCATATTTTTTATCACTCCACCTCATGATAATTTCCGATATAGGATAAATTTACAATTTACACTTAGTATATATATTTACCACAAATACATTATTTTTCAATGTGGGACTAATAACACATTAAGTAATTTATCATCAAAATTATTATTTATGATACTTTTCTAAATTAATTTTTAATTATGTAAATTTCACTATTGTGACGATTATAATACAAATTTTTAGAACTCTTTAACACAATACTTAAGAGACTTAAAAAATAATGGGTTTATACCTAAGTTCAAGGATGACGACTATTTATAATCATAGAATCATCATATGTTATAGTAATTTTTTGATGTGGGACAATTTACTGTTTATATGTAATATATTCACCATACATATATAATTCTTCAATGTGAGACTAATAAAAAACTAAGTAATACACCATCTTTTTCTATATTAGAATAATAATAAAATATTTTAAAGGTCACTTATTATATTTTAAAAGTCTTTTATTAACAATATAAAAAAGATGATCATATTTATGATCACTGCACCTTATGATAATTTTTCAATGTGGGACAATTTTACTATTTATACATAGTATATATTCACCAGTCACCATACCTACATTGTTTTTCAAATAACACATTAAATAATTTAACATCAAAAGTATTATTTATGATACTTTTTGAAATTAATTTTTAATGATGTAAATTTAACTATAGTTTAGATTATAATACAAACTTTTAAGAGCTCTTTAAGAGGCTCAAAAGATTTTGGGTTGAAACTTTATTTCCAAATATGATTCTTATTTGTAATCATAAGATCACCCACCTTATAATAATTTTATGATGTGGGATAATTATACTATTTATAAGTAATATATTCACCATACATACATTATTTTTCAATGTGGGACAAATAATATACTAAACATTAAACCAAGTATGTGCAAATAAATAGTATGAGTTTCTATACTTTCGAGGTTTTTTTTACCACGAATGTAACTATATTATCTTCATAATTTTTGTTATGACACTTAAATTTTTTTAATAATACTTTTCTAAATTAATTTTTGATGATGTAAATTTAACAACTGTGGAGATAATAATACACAAACTTTTAAGAGATCTCTAAGACAATACTTAAGAGACTTAAAAGATTTCACTTTGATATATAAGGTCAAATGATGATTCCTATATATAATTATAGGCGATTTTACTTTGATATATAAGGTCAAAGGATGATTCCTATATATAATTATACGATCACCCACCTTATGTTAATTTTACGATGTGGGATAATTTTACTATTTATACATAGTATATTCACCACATTTACAAACTTTAAAGAGATCTCTAAGACAATTTTTAAGAGATTCAAAAAAATTTGGGTTAATACCTAAAGTTTAAGAACGACACCTATTTATAATCATAGAATTAACCACTTTATGTTATTTTTACGATATGGGATAATTCTACAATTTATACGCAATATGTTTACTAGATCTACATTATTTTTCAATGTGAGAAAAATAATATATTAAGTAGTACACCATCTTTTTCTTTAAAATATATATTTCTATTATTTTTATTTTATATAATAATTAAAAGACTATCCACTTAATTTTTTATATCCAAAGTATTATTTATGAAACTTTCCTAAATTAATTTTTTATGATGTAAATTTCACTATTGTAAAGATAATAATACAAAATTGTAAGAGATCTCTAAGATAATACTTAAGAGACTCAAAAGATTTTGGGTGAATACATAAGTTCCAATTATGATTCCTATTTATAATCATAGGATCACCATATCTTAAGCTAAATTTTCGATGTGGGACAATTTTACTTTTTATATGTAGTATATTCACCACACCTACGTTATTTTCAATGTGGGACAAATAACATACTAAGTACTACATCATATTTTTCTATAAATTAATTATTTCTTGAATACTACTAAACCATTATACTAATATTAGAATAATAAAAAATATTTTAAAAGTCCTTTATTTAATTTTCATATACTTAGGTTATAGTTATATGATCTCATAAATGATATGGTAGTAAAAAATACAAAATTTTTACTCTAATGAAAGCATTTTTCGTTAAGAATCCAAATATATAAGTTTCGAAATGTTTTGCATTATATTTTTTTTTGTCAGATTGATAATCAATTTTTTCTTACGTAAATAATAGTTGTGATATTAAAAATATTACATAGTATCTTTTTCGTAATCTTGGAAGATCTTAAAATATACTTTCCAAAAAATAAAAAACATGATGTTGACCAATAGAATTGCTCGAAAAAAGCCTCTTTTATATATATATACTAGTTTTAACCCCGTGCAAAATTGCACGGGGTGTTTTTATGAAAAATAATAAAAATATTATTAACAAAACATACATACTCTAATTGGGTAAAATTTATGAAATTAGTCAATATATTTTACAAACAATAACTCTTATGTAAAGCTTGTTTACACTAAATTAGTGTAAAATAACCTTACAATTTTACTTATTGAGAGACTAAATATAAACTGATGAAAAAATGATATAAAAAGTAATAAAGGGTGTACGTATAATATAAAGTTGGATACTAATAAAAAATGGTTACAGTATATAATAAATTAGGTATAACTGATATGAAAACATGAATCAAACAAAAGAGACATTGTTAGTATCATTATTATAAATGGTATGAAAATTATATCAAGGGGTATGACAAAATGGCCGCTCAATAACTGAGCTAGATGTCGTAATCTCCAAAGTTTATTTGTAAACTATCCATGTTTTGAAAAGAGAAATATTTGTCTTTAATTGATTTTTTTTACGCTAATCCAGTGTAAAATGATTTTACACAATACCAACTCTCTTTCAAATAATCCAACAATCCAAAACCTCTATATCGTTGAGACTATTCAATAAGCTCTTACCAAGTCATACTCTATATGATTTCACGACCACTCAACAAATTCATATATTAATAACGATAATTCAAATAAATCCAATAACATTTTTTTTTAAAAAAAAGTGATTTGCTCCTCGACATAGATCTCCCACATCTTGGTCAAAGTTCAGGCATGAATATTCACGCCCAAGTCTAATATTAGACGGGTTTTTATGCATGATCCAAATTTTAGTGTTTTTTATAGTAAACTTTAATACAGAAGTTTGAATTATCATCGTTGATAGATTAATTTTTCAAATCATTGTCGTTATTCGTTATAATTTATATTTGTTGAATTTATTTTTGTTTAATTTGTAATATCTTCAATTTATTTTTTTGGTAAATCTATTGTGATTTTCATTTAAAATAGTAAAAAAAATTAGATAGAAAGTATTCCCGCCGTCTCAATTATTTGTGTATATTTTATTACAATATCTAAGATGAAGTTTAAAAAAATGACTCAGGCGGATGGAAGCAGATTTAAAAGTTAAGGCTAAAGTTGAGAAAGTAGGAAAAATGTTAACGACGCATAGTTACGTTTTTTGTTTACGTTTTATAAAAATATCTGCAAATATTTTCAATCGGATTTTCGAGTTTGAGTTTATTTGGCCACGTCTTTAATTACCCCAAATGAGTTAAAAGGCAAAGAAAATTTATAAAGAAATATAAAGAAATAGTGAAAAAAAAGAAAAAAAAAAAAGTAAAGTAATAGAGGTAAAGAAGTGGGATCCACTACTTTGTTGTGATGAGGTGGCTTAATGTGGAGGCTTTAAATGTTTGTGTTTTTAATATATAGGGGATTTAATAAATCTCTCAAAAATAAAGAAATTAGATCTTACTTCTATTTATTGTAGATCATAATAGTGTAGATAAATTGGTTTTTAGTTTTTCTTTACTTTTTTCGGTTGTTCCTCAATCAGATTAACATATTATCGTATTTACAAATTCATTTTACCATAAACATTACTAATTAAAATAGGATCTCCTTCCCCAGCTCCTTTTCTTGTTTCCTTCCCCAGTCATCATTCTTCATAGTTATCTGCTTCCTTCTTTAACATTTGGTAGAACCTTAGTCTCTTATTTTAAGCATTAATGAAAATATTTGCTCACCATTTTAGCCTAAAAAAGCTTAGCCTAAGAGAGTTTATTTCAGTCATGCATGTCTTTGATAAAAAAAAGTTTAAGTCAAGGATTTAACAACAATACTACAAAGTTATTTTCAGAAATTGACCAAATTATTGTTGATTTCATCAGATTAGAAATTTATCTTTGTGATGAATGTGTATTTTAAGTTTTTAATCTTTTGGATTTCTAATCAAATTTGAGGCTTTTTTTTTTTTTTTTTTTTTTTTAAATTTAGGTTTCTTTGTTCCCCTTTGAGGTAATTTGTGACCAATTGTGTAAGATTTTTTTTTCTAAGTTTCTTTAATAATTCATTATAAACATATTCTTCAATTATTTTTGGGTTTTATTAATTTTTTAAGGGGAGTCTCCTTCTTCGAACTCTTTTATTTTATGGTTTCTTCTGGTGAATGAAACTCCTTTGGAATTTCGTTTACGTTTTCGCAATGGTATAGTTAATTAATAATCAACCAAATTTCCTTACCTTATAAAAAAAATTGAACAGCTCCTCATAGAAAATATCTAATAAAATAGTATCATAATATGAAAATTTGGGGTGAGCCATTCCACGTAATTATTCCCTGGCATGCACCTGCCTAATAAACTTGATCAAATTTTTTGCATCCCTTTATTTACTTGTAATTTTTTCTTGGTCTTTTTATGGTCATTTAACTATATTTGGTAAATTGATGTATGCACTTGTAATATTCTTCTCCTACTTGTTATTTGTTACTGCTCTTCATTTTGGGGTAAGAGATTCAAGTTGTAATCTTTCTGATGTGTACCACTAACAAGTTTAAGGCTTACAACTCATAGGTTACTTCTAATGTGTGAATGTTTGAAGCCCTTTCTTACTTCTAATTACTTCTAATAACTATCTTGTCCTCAATTCCAATTTCTCATTCCAATTGGTATTGATATAAATGTAATATGTTTTTTTAGGTTTAGTATATACTCAGCTCCCTTTATCCCAGTAAATTGTTTACGTTTGTATGATTTTGTAAGCGGAAAATAAAACAAGTGTAAACTAAGACGCGTACAGACCATGTACTCCATTAAAGAAATAAAAGAGCTAAGGCGCGTTCTTAAGAACATCTCTTTATGTCTTAAGAGTTAAGGATGGTTATAAGTTGAATTGTATGATCAAAGCATGAATAAACTAATTTAATATACGAAGTTTAAAGATGAACAACTCAAAATAAAAGTACCAAATATATCGATGAACAGAAGGCTGGGCAAAGAAGTCTAATCCATTAATCAAAACACCAAGTAGCAAAAATGTAATACCATTTCTCATGTCTAGCTTAAATAGGCCATGCTTGGTATATACTCAACATAATACTCCCTATGATCCAGACAAATGGTAACATGGGAAAAATGGAGTATTTAAGAAAAGGTGGAAAAATAAGGGGTAAAAAAGGAAAAGGTAGGTGGGCCATGTAATTGTGGGTTTAATTGTGGGTTTAATTGTGGGGCCATGCAATGACATTTTGTGTAAATATCAAATGGGTAGAAGGATAACTTGGTAATATAGTGGGCCAAATAAGGTATGTTACCATTGGTGTGGATCGTCCGTTTTAGGTAAGTGTTACCATTGGTCTGGATCGGAGGGAGTAGAAGCTTATTGTAATAAATAACGGATTATGTTGACATGTTTGACTAATAACATGCTTCTATTAAGAGCTGGTCAAACGGGTGAGCTAGTCGGGCTAGATAGGAGAGGGGCCGGGTTTGGAGTGGGGGACCCGAAATCAATCTGGTTTAGGGCCGGGTCGGGGCCAAGCAATATGTAACCCCGGGGGGGGGGGGGGGGGGGGGGGGGGGGGGGGGGGGGGG